>PPNR03000022.1:0-208253 GCA_003709245.3 Williopsis saturnus
GGATGTCTTTGGCAGGAGATGAAGACTACTACATGAATGGTTGGGCTGCTGGTGCCGTTGGGCAGATCACCCCAAAGGAAAGAAGATTATCCGGAGAGAAATCGGCGGAGAGAAAGATGGCACTAAAGGGTAATCAGATTTGCTCTACACATCCAGCACATCTTTCAAGCATGGACAACTCCACATTATTGTGGTTCAACTCCGGTATACAATTTTGCAAATATCCACATACATACGAGTTCGACATAAATAGCGAACTCTGCGGGCCTTATTTTGATACTGCTGAAGCTCTGCATCAATTCTACAAAAGCTATACTAAAGTGGAGGCAGTTATAGTTCCAAAGCACATGGAGTTCTTCGTTGAGAATGACCTTGGAGAGAACACAAGAGGCTGGGACGCTCTTACTGAATGTGGCGGATACACGTTTTGTGCATATGACAAAGTTGGAGGCCGTGATGATCCTGGTACCAACGGTCGGTTAGTGGAATATAACATGACGCAAAGGAATGTTTTCAACTTTTATGGATCTTCAGGTGAGCATTATGAGGAGTTGTTCAGAATTGGTGAGTTTGTGACGAAGAATGACATCCAGGAGATTGAAATACCTAATAAACAGGAAGGAGAAGATTGATTTTTTGAAGGTAGTCATTTTCTTGCTGTTATAATGATCAGGTCTGTAATCGTCGATGTATTCTTTTCGTATATATAATACTGCGTAGATGGTCGTATCTCACAAGGAATGGAGTTATGATTATATCAGCGAGTATTTCACTAGGTTCTAATATCATGAGTTATGCTACTCTGCCCAATCGATAATGACAAAAAGAGCCATTATCCATGGCCTCCTCTGTATTTACGTCGTCCTGACGTCCTAAAAGGGAATATTCATCTTGTCTTCGGGCCGACTGTATCAGTATGTGCAGAGTGCTGGTCTTTTGACCGCTGGTAAGGCCACTGTCCGAAGATTCAAATTTACCAATGATTGAGTGGGTATTTAGTTTGATTGTTAGCCCTTTCTATATAAATATCTCTACATTCAACTGCATCATTCGTTGAATAGTTTTTCTAGAGTAGTTTGAGATATTGTTTTGCTATATTCTGGATATTATGTGTTCTTTTCTTAAAATCTGTTTTGCACGTTTAATTCAGGAGAATTATAGTGTCGATGGTTCTTCAAAGATCATATCATTAAGAAATAAGGTATACTGACCACCTGAAGTAATTTATATTAACTATAACCTTGAGTATTTTCAATTCACCGAAATGTTCCCCAACAAGTCTGAATGTTTGATAATTGTTTATAGCTTTCAGCTAATACCGTATGCCAACTACAGAGCTCCTCTTAGATAGATATTTCGAGAAACAAATTTACTACATATCACTTTTAACAAATAACATTTCATCACAGAACGATCTACTAAAATACAAAAATTGACCAAAAGCAACAACAAAATAAAGAGCTACACACCCTTACTCATCAAACGTCCCATCCTTCAGCAGAAGCATTTGTGAGTTGTTCATCAACATTAGCATTCTCGTTATTTTCAACATCAACATTCTTGTTCTCCACATCATCATCCTTCTCATTGTCAATTACTTCTAGAAGTGACGAGTATAGATGGTTCAATTCATTGAGGTCTGGAATAGCAGAAGGTTTCAGGGTATAGATGACTTGTCTAAAGGTTGAACTCTTCACCACAGACAACGGCAGCTTGTTCTCCACGAGGAAGCGCATGATCTGTTTTTGGAACTTGGCTTGTGAATATGGCTGCTGGTCAAATTCAGAGACATCGAGCCCTGGGACAGTCTCCCCATCCTGTACGCCTTGTTCTGTGGAACCAGTAGCCTCATGAGACAACGGATGAACCTTATATGTGACTTGAGATGTATTCAAAGTATTATAGTAGTGACGTTGGCCTTCCTCAGAATGGACAATCATACCATTATGGCCATCTCTTCTTGGGTTTGTGGAGTTCTTGTCGATCTTATGAGTTCTCAAATGTTCACCAAGTTTCTTAGGAGATCCCTTGTCAGAAGCCAATCTCTTTATCATTTTCCCACATGCATCACAAGTGGCAAGGTTACAATCCTCTTCACTTTGGATGAACCAATTCCACACCCATGATTTCTTCTTTGCACCAAATTTCTGACCAGGTTTGTTCACCCGAGGCTTCGAAACCTTATTGATGGAAGAAGTCTGCTTCTGAGATGATCTCACTGCAGCTTGGGCCGTCGATCTTGCAAAATCGGTACTGGAATCCTTATCATTAGAATCAGCAATGGAAGGATCAATAGGCACGATATTTGTTCTCAGTTGCTTAGGATCAGGCTGTTGGTTCTGGATAGTATGTGACCCAAAGTTGCTGAGAGCCTGCTCGAGTTCGCTATCAATGCTGTGTTGTTCTTGCTGACTTCTGTCAAATTCAATATTCATAGTTGACATATTTCTTGTTCGGTATGGGGTAAAACCGGTGGTGGGTTTGTTTTGATTTCGGGGGTTGGGTAGGGGGAAACTCCTTTTAATATGGCTTATTCTCCAGATATCGTTTTCTTGTAAAGTTGAAGTTGATAAATCAACGTCCTCTGTGTAAGTAATTGTACTATAACACCAGCTTGATATCCCCTTGAAAGTCAGAGCCTCTTGTTTAACTTGAGAGGTCGGAACTGCTTTTTGTTCTCGTTCGTTTTGTCATGAAATGCTGCCCGGAACTCTGAAAATTTGTTGATGCAGACGAATAGCACTTCCGAGGTACCACAGGGTACAAAGGCTCTCGGAATTCGAACACCTTCGCCACATTCTGGAGAGATATACAACCTTCATCATTCTAGACATTAATTGAACCTATTGATACATATACTATCCTATACAGGAACAAGAAGCGGGAACAAAAAAGGAAGAATCGGATATATAAAAAAAGTTGTTAAAAAGATTTGGTATCTTGGGGCCCAAGAAGTCAGACCATTAAGCATTAAATTAACAATAAAAGTGGGGATAAAAAACATGGACAAGTGATTGATTGATCACATATCATACATATGATTCAAGTAGTAAAAGGAAGGATGGGAAAAAAGACTCACTTTTTAGGATAGTTTTGGTCAAAACCTTACACTGACTCTTGGTCATTGTGACGTCTGATCTTGAAGAACTTGATACCACTCTCATTATGCAAGCCTTGGGAAGTCTGTTGATTTTGTTGCTGGGCGTAGGGGTCCTCATATTGAGCGGACTGGGACTGACGTGGTGCTTCAAGGTCCGTTGGAAGAGCTCCAGTGGTAGCAGCCTGTTCGTAAGAGGCAACTCTGGCCTTATGTTGTCTGTAAGAAGCGACACAAAGACCAGACCAAGACAGGAAGAATAAGATAATCAAGCATGTAACTGCGGTCCAGGACATGGCAATGAGATCAACGCCCAGCTTGGCAGATTTACCTGCATCATGGAAAGCGTTTTTACCCATTACACAGATGGCAGTTTCGAAAGAAGTAGCACCAGCGGTGAAGAGTAAACCACCTGTGAGCATCCAACCGTTCAACTTTACAATGGAGTAGGAGCAGATTGAGAAGATGGAAAGGATCAAAGAGATACCGACAAAGGCCAAAGCGATCCAGAAGAAGGCAAACGCAAATCTGGACAAGAAGTAGTAGACATCTCTGTTGTCAATGAAGTCCTGTGGAACGTTCTCGGTTGTGCCGAAATTATCAATTGGGGAGAATGGGTAAGCTGGGGCTAAATTGTCGGATACAGATTTACCATCAGACACACTGGTCAAACCCCAGTAAGTCCAACGAGACTCAGCTGGTGCATTAGGAATATCAGAGGTGTCAGCCTGAATCCAGTAGAACCTGTTGATTGGAGAATGGTTGATGGAGCCAGAGAGGACAATGAAAATAAGCAACAGCGTTGTACCTGCCAGGAAGAACAGCTGTGAGATGAAAACAAAGAATGGAAGTTTCATGGTGGGCAAGGACGATCTCTCTATTCTAAGATAGCAAAGTGAACGTCAAACACAGGGGGTCTGTAATTGTACAATCTGTAAGGGTACTGAGAAGTTGGTAGAAAGAAGGAGCAAAAAAGACGATGTGTTTACCTTTTCATGAGGCAGGCATGCATTTTTACGCCAGGCGGAACTGCGCCAACGCCGAAAGGGGTAATGTGCCCTTCCAAACATGGCAGAGCAATGGGTGCTACAAAAATAGAGCCCTGGGAAAATGGGATTGATTAACTGAGCAGAAATCGCCTTAAATCCCCACACCGCATACTAAAATCCCTCATACAGTGGGAAATTGAATATATCCCAAAGGGGACAGATGCCTTGCGCCAAAAAGTGTTTTCCCCACGCAGCATGAATTGGCACAATATGGTTGCACTTTTGGCGCAAAGGACATGTCATCATTTTGTGCTATGTTGCTATGAAACTTGAGACACCGAGTGATCGATTTTTTCGAAGCCTTGGGCCAGTCTTTGGGAAAGATATTTATGGTGTATTATTGTCTTTATCCCTGATGTGCTTCGCTCTACTCATGTTACAGTTTTACCCAAGATTTGTAGATATACTTCCTTGTTGAAGTTTAGATGCCAAACTTAAGATGACACCAAGGGAGCAAGCTAAACTTGGCTTTGAGGAGCTTGACCTGCGCTTAAAATAGGGTGCGACACAGGGCCACAAACACCGAGTGACCGATGAACATAAATCATCAATCTGTTTTAGGTCCTATGTACGATCATAGCAGAGGATATATGTTCATGATCTATGTTTGGAACCTTCGCTCTTGGGTCAGACTGGCTTGGGTTGAGTGAAGCTCACGCATCCGAGTTTCCGGGATCACTTGTGACTACAGAGTCAACTGAAGAACAGAGCGCCAGGTCAACTGGCACGAATTTCAATGTATAGACAATATATATAGCATAATAGAAGAGATCCACAGGGGAATATCAATATGGAAAGGAACATTAATCCCTCCAGAAACCAAAAAACACAACATTATTAAATCACAACAACCAATCCATGAACTTAGCCCAAACAGTATTCAGAGGTTTGGCCTTGGCTTCGAAATCAGCTTCAATCTTCTCAGCTTCTTCCAAACCACTGATGACATCAAGCTCCTCGATCGGCAAAGCCCAGATCCAATTCTTAGTGAAGAGTTTGTGTCCAAAGTACAAAAGGAAGAACACTGGCAATGTCAAATATGCAGCAACGAAATCTGCGCCGTTGAAGTCAAAGAAGACAGCGTAACCGTTGGTGATGCAGATAAGTGTAATGACAAAGATGAAGTAATAAGTACCGTACGGTTGAAATGGGGTTTTAAAGGGAACACGGTCCCATAAGCCGTTGTACATAACAGCTTTTCTCCATCTGAGGTAAGTGATACCAATAATGATCCAGCCGATGAAACCTGAGATGGTACATAAGTTAGAGAACCATGCAAACACCTTAGAACCGCTGTTGGAGACGTTCAGGAAGGACAAAAGGGAAACGCAACCAGTCAAGATACAAGCGATCCATGGAACACCGTACTTGTTAGTCTTCGCAAAGATCTTTGGAGCATCGCCATCTTCAGCCATGTTCTTCAAGAAACGGGAAGCAGCATAGTAGAACGAGTTACCAGAAGACCAAGCCGAGGTCAAGATACAGGCGTTGATGATGTGGTTGAGAACCTTAATACCAACCAACTGGATACCAATGACGAATGGAGAAGCAGCAGCATTACCGGTACCAGAAAGCAAGTTTGGGTTGTTATATGGGACAATAACACCAATGACAATGGAACCAACAACGTAGAAAAACATCAATCTGTAGACGAATCTGTTGGATGCCTTAGCTATGTTTCTTCTTGGTCTCTGAGTTTCAGCAGTGGCAACGGCGACCAATTCAGGACCCACGATGAAGGCGAAACCAGATTTGATAACAGCGGTCCAACAATCCAAGAATCTCCCAGTATTGCCTGGAAGCAAATGGTAAGCAAATGCACCTGGGGTTTTCCAATAGTGGAAACCCAACACATGAGTTTGGTTTGGACCACCACCAAAGAAGATCACAATACCAACGATGATCAAACCCAAGATACAGAAGATCTTCAAAGATGCGAACCAAAACTCAGCTTCACCGTAGAATTGCACAGCTAAAAAGTTCAACCCGATGATGACAACGAGGAATATCACAATCCATACAGCAATATGCACTTTCGTAGTCCAATATTCAATAACGATAGCAGCAGCGGTGATTTCAGAACAGATCAATATGACAAAAGTATAGTAGTAGATCCAACCAGTGGCGAAACCGAGAGAAGGACCGACATATCTCTTAGCCAAATCAGAGACAGTACCACCTTTCTGTGGCAAGTAACAGACCATTTCACCTAAATTGTTCATGACGAAATAGATGACAGTAGACAAGATCAAGTAACCAGTAAGCAAACCAGCAGGACCACACTTAGCCAAAGCGGCACCAGAACCAACAAAGAGACCAGTACCGATACAACCACCAAGGGCGATAAGTTGAATATGACGGGATTTCAAACCTCTGTGGAGGTCATCGCCATGCTCTTGGTTCTGTATTTCGAGGTCATCAACAAAACCTGTCGAGGATTCACCAGCGTCATTGGTTATCACGTACGGGGACTTCTCGTCCTTGCCAGTAGAGCGCGGCGAGATGGAAGACATATTGTTGTTGTGTAGAATGTGAGAGTTTGCGGTGTGAAGATCAGAGAAGTGGGAATTTCATTCGGTTATATACTCTTTCATCGCATCGCAAGAGCGGAGCATGGAGGAGGGTCAGGTCTTTGATAACAGTGCAGGAAACCGCTTTTCATTCGTTTATCTGCGATCAAACCCACTGGGAAAAAAAGAGTACGATAAAAAAAAGAAAGTACGTCCGATGTGCCAATCAGAAAAAAGAAACGGACCGTTGAGTTATCCAGGCACAACCCTGCCACTACTGGATGAACATACAAAGTGAATATATTCTGTTCATACAAGAGAGCCGATGATTTAACACCCGACATGGCTGTAGTCATCCCCACAAAGTGCCCTGGACACACATCACACAGAGCCAGGGCCCTAGCCACTACCCCTTCTGCCAATGAATGTGCCGCATGGGTTGTGTGAGCTGTTTGTTCTTTCCTTTTGGTCCAGGGCCGCGCGCGCGCGGTTGTCACTGCCCAACAGAGCGGCACCAACATTCCATAAGTGGCTGAAACTGCTGGATGAGAAGCGCTAGGCGAGCCTAAGGGGAAAATTTTTCATAGTGAATAGTTGCGATATAATCTAGTCGGGGTTCTGCCCTTAGATATGTGTTTCGTAGCCGAACTCGTTAACTCACGAGCAGGCCTAGGACACCAAAGGTGGTTGCCCTGGTAGCTTCTTGAATATTGGATGTCCGGGTGTAAAAGCATCCGCGCGCGGTCTTCCTTGATTGGGTTGCTTGGGTTGTCCGTCGGTATTATATCCCAAGGGTCCACTTTTGTGTCAAATGCGCTGAGGAATAATTATAGAATAACATTGATATTAATGTTAGATAAGAGCGTTCCAATCATCATAGCGGATCAGCACATCTTCTGTAAGGGTTGCTGTGGCCGATCACTCAGGGTTCAAGGGTCCGAAGGTGACCTTTCGTGGAACCAGTCTGTGCACTGCAGTGTTAAGGGAGGACGGGGTTAGCTATTGAAACTTGAAGACAACATAAAGATTAGTTAAACAAGAGAACCATTAGTGATATAGCGAAATCGTCCTAAGATGTCAGCTCAGGAGAAGAGTCTGGAGCCACAGCTTTGGCCTTATCTTCATCGCTGTTCGTCTGTGATCCTCTCAGAGTCTCCTCACCATGATCCACGCTAGCCGTGGAGTTATGGCGTGAGCCGCACATCCCCTTCGTGAGCTTATCTGGTCTGTAGAATCTCAAGTCCACACGACCTAAGAGATAGACCAAGTTGATCACGGTTTCTAGGAATCCAAACATGATGTACATCACGACTGGCTTATAGATCCACGATTGGCTCGCGTGGGTCTGATCAATAAACGTGGACACACATCTAAAGACTGAAGACAATAGCAAGATCACAGTGGTCAATCCAATGATGAACATTGAGGTGTTATGGGTCAAGGTGCCCTTCTTCGAGGTGACAGAATGAACCTTCTCCAAAGTGTTATGGTAGTGAGTTGTGGAAGCAATGATTCTCACAGCATCACCAGCAGATGGTTCACGTTCCGCAAAAGTCTCTTCAGCACGTCTGCAAGATCCCTTTGGAACATAATAGAAAACACCGAAACTCTCAATCCACCATGGCTGGTATGTCCAAATCTTGTCGGATTTTGGAGTTGGCTTAATCAAAAAGGCCCCAATAACCAAAGAAGCAGCCAACACAGAGTACAGCACACACAAGATAGCAGCAGCCCTGGAAACCTGTTTGCACATTGTGTAATGATGCTCGGACAAAAAGTAGATGTATGGGATCAAAGAACCCAAGATAGCCATGACGACGACACCTGTGACCACAGTATAGACGACGATCATACAAGACCAGAACCACCATTCAGAACCGATGTGAGGATGACGCCATGTAAAGATTCTTTGGGCAAGCACCAAGTTAAAACTGGCCAAAAGCACAATTGGAATAATGATGAATACTTCTGAAGCCATACCAACTTTCAACCGTTGGATATCATTGGCCCAACTGATTCTCATACCAAACCCAATAAAACGGATCATGCAGTAAAAGGCAAAACCAATGGTTAACCAAAACTTGTGCCCACGAGAATAGTTCTTGAAGAAGATGTATAAGTGGGCAAGAAAAAGTATAGCAAAAACAGCAGTGAAGATGGCACTCGGTGCCACATCTGATGAAGTCGGATAGTCACCAAAGATGGCCAACTGTTGGTTGAGGGCATAGGTAACCAAATACGGTGGAACTGCACCACCAAACATTTTTTCAGTCATTGGTAGCAACTTGAGGATACCGGTACCGCTAGCAGCACCGTGTGTCATGGATTGTATTAAAGATTGGATACCTTCCATCGTGTATTGTCTTGGATATACTTGAAGTGTTGTATGGTGAGAAAAACCAAGCTGTAACGCAGAATTTCAGGCATTTATATATTTGAAGTGCTGTTTCACAGGCCCCTCTGCTCTACCACCTTCCCCCACCATGAGAAGCAGCGGACGCTAGTACTGTATAAAGAGATGAACCCCTCATGCTGCAGTGATAAAAACAGACTTTGGGATACCGAGTTACCGGGATCGCTGGACTGTGGTACGTACTACGTTAGGACCACGAGAGCGTTATTCAAGAAAGATCGGTGCTTCCACCAGAGTACGTGCGAACGTATGACACGGCTTCATCATGGTTACTCCGGCCTTCGAAGTGAAGGACATCGCAGGCTTTTGAGCCACCTGTTAGTCGGTCGATGCGTACCATTCTTTCCCATAATACGTAGGACCCGGTGCATCGAAGCCTGTAAGAAATTTTGTGTGGAGAGGGGGGGATTAAACGTTAATCCGGAGTATTTTCTCTCACTACGTATCCTCTCAAATGAGAGGTTTGACAGGACTCATGCGGATGGGTGCATTTTCGGCGGGGGAGTTTCGGGATGTGTCAGGTTCTCAAAGAGGGAAATCTGCGGTGGACAGGAACAATTTTGGTGACCAGTGACACTGTGCTGCGTGTGTACTGCTTAGCGCCGTCCACAGTGTTAGCTTGTAAGGGAGTCCCCTCACCTAGTGCACCGAGCTTGAGATACCGAAACAGAGGTGGCAGGTTCTCGACCGCCTTTGATGACGCTTTGGTGAACCAACTGGTTTGAGGTTCTTTCTCTTATATAATCCCAAGTCAGAGAATGATTGATCTGATACTTGGATAGATCATGCGAATACCCTACATTACGCTGTTGTGCATCACCCACTATCTCTGCCTACCGTTAATACATCAGCAAGAAAAACCAACCAGAAATAATCAATAAATGAAGCTAGGATAGAACTCACGCATGGTCGGAACTCACTAACTCCACGTGACTGGTCTCGGAAATTCCCCAAATGAGCTAACTTTCAGAACATCACCCAAAACAGTTCATCATAACAAAGGAAAGAGCACAGTTTTCGTCAAGGTTTTAAGCACAATGTCAGAGAATGAGCAACCATCCGTGGAGAAGATCATTGAGTACTTCAACAGCGCCTTAGAGGACCTGAGAGTGAGTCTAGTCGCCATTAGAACTGTCAACAAATCACTAACAGTTGCCCCCATAGGAAACTGAAGATTACATTTCTTATGCCACCGTCTTGGACGTCTACCTGTCCGACTCGGACCGCTATAGTGATGAAGAGAAGTGTACTTTACTTAGGGCACTCTATGGGATCTTGGAAGCCAATTTGGACATTGTCCAGGAGATTGGATGGGATTTGCCTGAGTTGTTGCTGAAGTTCTTCCAATTGGATTGGAGTTACGAAGGGAGTCTACTACGTTCAAACGATAATGTTAAACTCGTGATGCATGGTTTCGATATCGTTGCTAAGAATGGTAATGCTAAAGAGGTTTTTATCAAGTCAATTGAACTACTAGGATCGTTGGATTATGCTAGTGCTAAGGATAAGAGAAGTGAAACCATTGTGGACTTGCAGGTATACTCTTTAATGGAATTGCTATCATGCTCATTGAAGCGTATTAACACCATATATCCTTCCAAGTTCCTTGCTATGTCCTTGAGTGGTCTCTTAAATGCTTACACGCAGTACATTGAGCATATCTACAACACAAGATTCATCATTCGTCGACTATACACCTTTGTCAGAGATTACATTCCACCATTGAAACCAAACAACTACTTGGAGCAACATGGGATAACACCAGAGGAGGCCCAAAAGATTGAGGATGACGAAAATTACTTGCAAGCTGTGCTACTACAGAGCTTTGTCACAAATATCGTTGGTATTTCCGGTGAAAAAAGATCGATGTTCTTTAGCATGAGATTATATAACGATCTCAAGGCGGTCTCAAAGGATAAAGAAAAGCCAACGCATGTACGTGGTGAAGAGCAATTGACCTCCTCGATCGATACGTTCTTACGTGTCTTGACCCTTGCAGTTTCGTTTGATATTGATCCTGAAGAAGAATTTGAAAATTTGAAAAAGGACGCAAAGGATCTCTTGAAAAGAGTTGATGAATCGAAATCAGAGGATGAAAAAATCCAAGATTTAATCAAATTCAGTGTCAATGATAGGGTCGAATCCTTGCATCATTCAGAATCAAAGACAATTCCACGTAACCAGCTGGGTCTCTTATACTTATCGGTGTTGTATTTTTATGACAGCGAGAAGGAACCAAATATCTCCATCCAAGAAGCCGTCGCTCTTCATATTCGTTTCCTTTCGCCAGGTCTACTGTCCCCAGAATTTCAAGGAAAGGGTACCTTGGATTGTATCCTATACTTTGACTGGTTTGCCATCACGCAGGCAACCCCTGAAGAGTTGAACGAGCTCCCACATTATCAATTGATAATATTCTTACAGTCCATTATCTATTATTCATCAACAGAGGAGGACTCAGGGTATCGTATCGTTCTTTTTACGCTATTGGTTCGTGTTCTTTCAATGGTTCATGAATCTGTGGCTTACGACTTCTTAGTGGATACACTTACAACTGCACCTTTTGAGAACGCGAAAGCTGCTGTGATTAATATCCTTAAAGATCTGTGTTTGAGATATAGACCAGACGTTGATTCGTTAGCTAAGAAACTTGCCGATTCCTCATTGGATGAAACCAAGCCAGCAGCTCCAGAGTTACCACAAAGACGCTATATCCAATTGAACAATGAGCGGATTGAAGACCTTTATGCGCTCATAAGAGAGTGTATCGATGAAACGTTTTCATCAGAGGTTGTGGAAGGTGGGAGATTTAAGACCCTTCTTGGCTATTTGAACTTTTTGATCGGTGTCAAGGATCAATTCCCAAAGGACAAATTACAAGAAATTGTTGATGAGACGGAAAAGAAGTTGGCCACTAAGCCAGAGATCAACGACAATTCGACCAACTTGGAATTTGCTACATTGGTTTGTGATTCATTAAAGACATACCTTGGAAACTGATATAAGTATATAAATTGTTCATGGCTTTGCTTCCAACGGAACGGGTGTAGTAGTTATAGCTGGTTGTGGTGCAATTGGAACCACTGCGCTCTTCACACCCACTTGTCTCGAAGCGACTGCTGGTTTCTTCTTTGCGTTACCCGCTGTGGTATTGGCGGCTCGTTTACGAGTTCTCTTTATAGAACCATCTGCTCTTTCAATTCTTGCGCTCTTACCTTCCTCAACCAACGGACCCCAAAATACAAAGAATCCATCTTTCGTGGATGCTCTTTGCTCTTCCCAAAGCATCTCTGAATCATCGATGAAGGGGTCTTCAAAGTCATATTGTCCAATCTTTGGTTTACCCTTTTGCAATTTGCGCCCATCAATCTTTACAGGTTCCTTCGGCACTTCTTCTTGATCCTCTTCCATATCATCATCGTCGTCATCTTCGAGTTCTTCATCGTTATAGAGATCCATATTGATCTTTGCCGCGTTGGGATGTATATTTCTCCATCCATACTTATCTTCACACATCTTCATAACGTTGAACACAACTTGGGTTGATCCTATCGATTCATCTTTGGAGCAAAGAGGGACATGTATAGCAATCACCGGCTCTTTAGGTTCACCTTGGGGTTCCACAGTGGATTCCTGCGTGACTTCCACTACCTGTGGTGGAGGTAGTGATGAGTCTGGGTTAGGTTGCTTGAGTGCTTGGTTCTGTATCTCATTGAAAGACAGCTGTGGCTGTTCTTGTGGCGTTTGTTCTTTTGCAGAAGTAGTTTTTGTGGCCTTCTTAGCCGTGGTTTTAGTAACATCGGTGGTCTTCTTAGCAGCAACTTTGTTTGGATCAGCTGGTTTCCTTTTCCTCTGTACTTTTGGTTTAGCATCACCTTCTTTCTTCGTCGCTTTTGGAGTAGTTGCAACTTCCGCTATTGGAGCTGGAGCCGGGCTCATCAGTGAAGGTAGCTGATGAACTGCACTCTGTGGGAACAGTGATGAAACCTCATCAGGGTCATTCATAAGATTCACTATGTTTGGCCTCATCGATGGTGTTTTAGTTCCAACAGGGGAAGATGCAACGGGAAGAAGCGGCGGCAATGAAGTGACCACGGGCTTTTTTAACTCTTCATTCGTTCCGTCATCGCCATTAGGTTGTTTTTCAGCAGCGTATTGTTTCTTCGTAGAGCGCTGTGGTTTCTTCTTCGCTTCATCAATCACTGAGGTTGTTTCTGTAGCTGTAGCGGCAGCAGCAGCTTTGGCACGGCGAGTTGACGTTCTCTTCTTAGGCTCTTCTTTCGACTTATCCTGTGGTCCCTCTTTGGGCTGTATCACAGTTGGTTTTGCGACCACCGGCGTTGGCTGCGTTGTCTCTGTTTGAACATCGTCGACAACGATGATGTTCTTCTCATCAGTACCGAGCAGCGACGATATGGATATTCCTTTTGAACGCTTTGTTAGTAATTGATGGCTGCTGAGGAGTCTAGAACCAGCCTCACTCACCGTTATTTTGCATCGTGGACCTCTTCTAAAGTCCTCTGTGTTGGCTGTTTGCGCTGCTAATTCGCCCTCTTTCTTGCCGCCATTTGCTCCTTCTTTTCAACTCAAAAAACGCACCGCGATTGCCACCGCTTAACTACGGGCAGGTTGTTACAGGAAAATCATCAAATTCTCATACAAACGTTAGCGGCAGGACAAAAAAAAAGGATCAAGCACGATCCAATTGGAGTTTATCGTGGAAGTAACCAAGCTTCCCGAGCTTCAGATAAGTGTCTGTTCCATACCCTTTCAAAGAGTGCATCACGACGTCTCCATTCCAGTAGTCAGCATAAACTTTACACATGGCCAACCCGAGTCCAAGTTTTGATTTCGCAGGTCTCTGGATCAAGTTGATCAATGTCGCCTCTTTCATGTAGTTATCATCTATACCACCCACAGATGTGTGCATCAGTGATTGTCTAGCCTTGACTGGGTAATCAGTGGAGCTCATTGATTCAAGATCCAAATTTGGTAACTTATGGAAATTGGATAATGATTCTCTGGCCAATGTAGGATCCTTGCCGAAAGACCACACCTTACTGATAGGTTCAATATCAACACCGCCACCACGATCACTGAATCTGAAAGCGACATGTTCTTTGTTATCAATGAGACACACCGAAACTGGTGGGGGTTCATCATTTGGCCCTGGGTTTGAAGCGATGAAATGTTTCATCGTGGCTTCATAAGAGTTTCTCATAATCTCGCCAAGCATATAGTGTAAGTGTGAAGTCATGAACTGAAACTGTAGATCCCTTGGCCCTTCAATGACCAATTTGGGCATTTTGGTACCAGGGTATAGATTCTCAATGAACTTTGATGCGTTGTCAGCAGAGATCTGTAGATGCTCTCTTGCAGAACATTTGAAAAAGATATCTCCAATGACATTATGCGATCTTGGTTTCGAATCCTTCTTGTTTCGAAAATTCTCAGTGAGTGATAGATGCTCCTCGATGATCAATCTTCTTGAAATTCTCGCCCTTAATAACGACGAGATCAGCTCATCAAGTTGTTCCCTAGGTAGTGAACCCAGAATAGAACATTCAAGGGCACCCATCATCAAATTTGGCAAGTTAAGCAAGTTCACATCGGTCAAGACATCAGCCAACACCGCACAAAAACGATCGTTATCCTCCACAGTCTTGATCTCAGGACATTTTCTAAAGATCTCAAAGATATCATAATAAGACTCGTACACCTTGGCCAAATGAAAGTTATTCACAACGTCAAACGGTAATCGTTGTAGTTCTCTCAACTTCAAGGCGATTCTAATGGGTAGCTCCATTCGCACAAAATTAGCACTTGTGATGATCTTGCTCTGCGTCAACGTACGGCCATACTGGGCCAGATGCATTAGTGTCACAGGGTGTGGTGTCTTCTGGGACCAACTTTGTAAGACAGTGTTCTGGTAATAGTGTTGTGGGTTTAAATATGGTGAATGTGGAGGGAATGGACCCAGGTCTGAGAGATGCGACGCAATGGCCTGTAAGTTTGGGTGGAAATGCACCAAGTCGGGCACTTTGTTGACATCCAGAGTGGACAGTCTCCTTATCATCTGTCTATTCATCCTTTTCTAGTGTTAATCTATGTCCTTGTGAAGTGTTGATAGTAAGAAATGAAAGAATTGGATGCTTTTTGGGACCAACGGGACGTTTTACTTCGGTAGAACGGTAGGCTCAAAATCGGTAGACAGTGCGGTTTTCCAAAAAGTAAACAGGGGTTTTAACGGCAAATAACTGTACTCTTCGTTCTTGACAGTATATCTTTGCATGGATTCCTTTCAATACTGAGGTTTCAAGTAAGAAATCTCAACTTTTCATCAGTTCTCTCACTGGATTTGATCGAGTCATCGATCACGCAATTACCGTATTGGGGACAATCGCGCAATTGACACATTCCCCTTTTCAGTCACTTTCGCAGACTTGGTATCCTTAGTTACCTCATACGATGGATATTGCCGCCAGTGGCGTAAACCCGTCCATTTCGGGAAATCTCCTGGTCTAAAATCTGCCATTTCAGTACGGGCGCAATGATTTGCCGCCAAAAATCCCACACGACGATTAATCAAGCTTTGAAATCACAATGGCGACAGAGAGACAGGAAGAAAAGCACCGCAGAGCACACCAGAGACCATGTCCACTCCAGCTCGTAGAAGATTGATGAGAGACCTTAAAGTGAGCTGTTCGTTGTATTCTTTTCCAGAGTCCACAATACTGACATTTTCAAGCGTCTGCAATCGGATCCTCCAGATGGTGTTTCTGCAACGCCACTCGCAGAGAACGTGATGGTGTGGTGAGTTATATTTTTTTTTCTATTATTTGTTATCATACTTTATACTGACTAGACAAAGGAATGCTATCATAATCGGCCCAGCTGATACGCCTTTTGAAGACGGAACATACCGTCTCTTGATCAACTTTGACGAACAATACCCAAATAAACCTCCAAGTGTTAAATTCATCTCTGAGATCTTCCATCCAAACGTGTATGCCAACGGTGAACTTTGTCTTGATATTCTTCAGAATAGATGGTCCCCTACGTTTGATGTCTCTTCTATATTGACCTCAATACAGTCGTTATTGAACGATCCAAATATCTCATCTCCGGCCAACGTGGAAGCTGCCAATTTATATAAAGACCATACGTCCCAATATATCAAGAGAGTGAGAGAGACGGTGGAGAAGAGTTGGAATGATGACCTAGAAGATGACGAAGATGAGGACGAGGAATAATTCTTTATAGAACTCTTGGAAAATACAGCACAGAAAAAAGGGCATATCTTCATGATCTATTTCTTTTGTAATCTATGTACATGTATTATCTCAGCCAGAGGTAGTACCACTTCTTGGACATCTTGCGTTCTTCTTGAGCTTTTCTGTCTTGCTCTTCCTTCTCCTGTTGCTCCCTTTCTTGCTCCCGCTTTAGATCAGCCAGCAACAAGGGGCTCTCAGGGATCTCAATCACCATTCCGTCTTCACCAATGGTCTTATCTCTGTACAAAGCGATCAATGCAATCAGAGCAGCAAGATAAACAACGGTCTTACTCAAAGGGTCCAACCTTCTCGTCATCTGACGGAATTGCTCTTGTCTTTGAGGTGATGTCTGCCACAGATCCACTTCTGGTAGCCTACGTATGATGTCACCCGCCGTACCTGTCTTGGAAGGTTTTGCAAAAGGGAGGTCTTCTGGCTTAACATTTGCGTATAAGTTGTCTGTAAGCTCCTCTCTGACACCATAGTTACCATAAGAGATGAAATATGAAAGTCTCTTATACTCATCAGGTACTTTCTTCCAAGGTTGTTTAAATCTCTTCTCTAAATCCTCAGTCACCTGATCTCTATGGAACTGATGTAAGTCCACAAACTTTCTAGGCTGTGCCAGGATAGGTTTGATATCCACCGGTTCATAGGTTTCTTCAGACGTAAGAAAGCCATCAAAGATCGATTTGAAGGATGAAGACACTAATTCTGCCTTCTCTCGAGATGATATCTTTGGCTGTGTCTCTGGATGCGTAGAGTACTGTCTTATAACCCTTAGAGGAGTGTGGGATCTCATTTTTGGTGGGCTCTTCAGCGTTTTTGATAGTTAGGGTCATCGACTTTCTTCCGAAAGGTTTTGGGCACAGTTTTTATTCGACCGTGTTGAAATGGCAGAATTTTATTGTGGGATGGAGAGGCAGAGGGTGAGATTTGGGATCAGAGATCTGGAAACAGAGTATGGGGAGGAGTAGTTGTTAGGTATTATAGGCAGCAGAAGTTAAAAGGATACTTAGTGTATCTCAATTTCTTTTCTCTCGCCCCCGTGGATCCATGCCCCGCTGTTGGTAATGAAATGATGAAATGAAGCCATCGAGATAGAGACAAGGTGTGTTGTGTTGAGAAATTCGAGATCATAAAATATATCAAAATTGGGAGTAAAGAGGAAGCCGTTAAACCACCCTACTTGTTTCAGAGAGAGAACTTTCATCTCAAGAGTTCCAATTATTAAAACCAGAAGGCTCTGATCCGTTGAGGTCCCGAGTTTTCCTCTGTCCAAGTTGCAGATGTTAACCTATACAGTTCCAAGGGCGTTAACCACATGGCTTTCTATGGGCTGCCCAGATCCATCAAAGCATTCGTGTCTTTGCAGGCCTTATTCCGCTCTACCGAACATATCAGCTCAAATGAAGTGAATCTCACAGAGGTCGAAACCGTTTACTTATCTAAGCTTGCAGAGGATGTTAATGAACTTTTGAGAAAAGTTCAAGAACTAGAAAACAGTTACTGTCAGAGTGAGGAAAGGAGTCAGTTTTGTCTGGTGTTAAACTGATTCCCCGTTTTCCCCGTTGTGTTATTGATTTATTAAAACGGGCACACCAGAAGAGCTCTGCAAAGGCATCTTCTATTGTTGCGTGCCCAGAAGCAATATCAAGAACCTCATTTTATACGTTTCTTGGCATTATATCTCTGTTTTTGTGCACAGGTTCAACGTCATTGAATCACTTCTTTCCAAATCAAGAAAGCGCCTCCTTAGCGAAACAAAATTTCAACATTTCAACCAATTTTACGGCATATTCTGTCGCTGCACATTCAATCACGAAATCGGTTGCAGAGTTCACCATGTTTTTGATTTGAAGCTACTCATTTTTAGGTAGAACTTGGAGGAAGTCTCACCGCTGTATATGCTGCACTGCCACTTCAGAGTCTAAAACATGCCAATATGCTGTGAGGGCAAGGCCTTCTAGACTGGACACATCGTACTACTTCCAAGTCACAAGGAATCTGCCATTTCATCCGGTAAATCAGCATTTTAACTTTCATCCTAGTTAGGAATGAACATCGACAAGTCTCGAAAGCAAAAACTTTCAACTGGGGATAACGACAAATAGTAGAAACAATAGAGTCCACCCTAAAGTTTCCGTCGACAATTATCTGAAGGTTCTGAAGATTTTCAGCCTTAATCCATGGAACGCATTCAGACCGAAAGCTTAGAGAGATTACCAATTCATTTAAAGATGGAAACACCCTTTGTACTTCTGTTGGACCGCGATACCGGTGTAAAATAAGCTTTCTCAATCTATGGAGATCAATCTTATGAAGAGGATCAAAAAATTGTGACAGTTCAAGCTCGCTGATCTGCCGAAGAAATATGAAATCTTCTTCTTGAGTTTGTCCGATATCTTGGGTATGAAAAAGGAAAGTATTGCTGGACAATTCGACCCTGCGTAGTTTGGGTGCATTAAAATTGGTTAGTGATGGTAATTGGGTCCTAAATGTGATGCTTACCTCATCCAAATGAGGTGCTTGAAAGTTTTGGACTCTGATGTCACCGTCACGAGACGCAATGAACTTGGCACATTTTCCATTGAATTTGACACCGTGAAGACTCTGGTTTCCAATGACTCCCAATAATTGTGTGTTTATCGTTCGGTTTTTCAATTTCACTGAATCACTGCACAGATAAAGTGAATCGCTATTCAAAGCTTCCAAGTTTATACTGTCAATCATTTCATCGGAAAAATCCTTCAGCGACAGCTCACCGACATTCTCCATCTGGAGCTTGGTTCCACCTTTCAAACCACATCTTCGAAATCGTAAAAAACGAATGTTCTGGAATGAGATCCTGCGTGGGTCAACATTGCCATCGTAAAGTCCCACACTTGTAGAATCCCTGATGACAACTTTGGAAGAGCTGGGCAATGAATTGATCAACTTGAGAACTATATTCTTCTTGCTGTCTTCGTATTCATCCAAAGTTGATGACTTAAGCTGGGAAACGTTGATATGATTTGTGGAGTCTGAAAGTGTGCCACTCATATCGCTCGTCAGCGCGTCGTTCACAGACTCCATTCCAACAATATCGACAATGTTGATCATGGAACAGTATTGATGCAAATCAGCAAGAGACATTGATCTTATCTTTCTCATCCCTTTATGATTCCTCCCCAAAAAGCCGGCACTAGGGCCAGAAACATATTGGACCACCCCTTCAAGTGGAAAATCAACTATGTCCAAAAACGATTCCAAATCATCACGGTCAAGATGTGTCATTATTTCAACAATGAGTTCCGTCGGTAAGCTCAAGAGTCCGTTGGGCCACCTCTGTGGACGTGTTGTAAACTTCTTCGCCAGAGACATGATGGTGTGATATCCAAAGCAAAGAAGCAAAGTTTCGTCTCTTTTTTTCTTTCTTTAAAAAGTGCCCTTAAAAAGGGCTGCATGAGAGCATTTATGCTGATGGAGTAGTGGCCGCCGCTTTCTACTGTCATTTTTCACTCTAGCCATTAGGTTTAAAACTCCCTGCTTGGACTTCAAGAAATTCATAGGTCGCTAAGTAAGGACCCCAAACGCAGTCTGTGCTATGTACGTAACAAAAAAAAGCATCGATATTGAAAAGAGCATAAGATCCCGCCCCCCCATTGGGGTTGGCAAAAATTGACGGAAATCCGCTTTCTTCTTACGTAATATAATTAACTCTGTGTTGGAACTTGGATCTGCGAAGTTTTTCTTGTCTGATAAAGAGGTGTGTGGGTGTATTACCTTCAGCCCCGTGTAACCTGTCACACAGATGTTATGGGCCTGTTATGAAGCCCAGGCGAGAATGGCACTTGAGAGATGTGTGGGGGTTTGGACAGAAGTGTTGGGAGAGGGGTGTTGTGGTGTTGTTGTTGTTGTTTTTGCAGGGGGGGGGTGCTCTATTTAACAAGAACAGTTTCTATTCAATGATGGGTATATACTGTTTAGTTACAATGTAATTGTCATACAATCATTGGTTGGAGTTAAGACCTATATAGAACGACACGTCTATGGTGCGACATGGAGTTTAGCCGCCTTTTCATATACACAGGAACACCTAGGGGGGGAGCTAAACAGCCAAAATTACTACGCCAAAATCAATAAACGATAAACAATAAACAATAAACACCAATAGCATGCGGAAAAAACCGTATTCTATTGCACAACATTGGTGCTGGCGCCTCCACCCACAAAGCCAGTGAGCCAATGGGGGGCGCCTCCCGGCGCCCCCTCACAACGCTGGGCCCCCTCTCTTTCTCCTTCTGTGTGTGTTTGTGTGGTGTTCCTGTCCCAGTTTCCCCACGCGTTTCCGAGGGCCGCCGTGGGCGAGAGTCGCCAACAAGGGGGGGGGGGGGATTCGGTGGGTGCCTGTGTGTGTGTGTGGTTTATAAAAAGGAACTCATCCCCTTTTTGAAGATCTTTAACGGGGAGCGGGGCGAACATACACAGAAGGAGAAACCACAAAAATAAGATGTTCAAGACCGCCTCACGCTCCCTGTTGAAGGTGTCAAGAGTGAGTCATTGAAGCCAATTGAGAGGCCTAACAGGCATAAAAACAAGCAAGTGTACTAACTAACCGCACCGTAGGTCACCCAGAAGAGAAATCTCTCAATCCACGAGTACCGCGCTGCTGCTTTGCTTAGAAGCTACGGTGTAGGTGTGCCAAACGGTGATGCCGCTACCACCCCGGAGGGCGCCTACGAGATTGCTAAGAAACTTAACACCGAGGATCTTGTCATCAAGGCTCAGGCGTTGACCGGTGGTCGTGGTAAGGGCCATTTCGACACTGGGTTCCAGGGCGGTGTGCACTTGGTGAACTCTCCTGAAGAAGTGAAAGACCTCGCCAAGGAGTTCTTACACCATAAGATCATCACCAAGCAAACAGGTGCCGCCGGTAAAGAGGTGACCGCTGTGTACGTTGTTGAGAGAGCGTTTGCCAGAACCGAGGCATACTTGGCCATCTTGTTGGATAGAGCCACGCAGAAGCCAATCATTGTCGCATCTGCACAAGGTGGTATGGACATCGAAGGTGTTGCCGCCAAGGATCCTTCTGCCATCAAGACTTTCCAAATCGAATTGGAGGCTGGTGTCACCGATTCCCAAGCTGCGGAGATTGCCTCTGTGCTTGGGTTCACCAAGCACGCTCAGCCTGAGGCTGCTGAAATTGTGAAGAAGTTGTACAAGATCTTTACCGAGCGCGATTCACTCCAGATCGAGATCAACCCATTGTCCGAGACTGTGGACCACAAAGTGCTTGCTATGGATGCCAAATTCGGGTTTGACGACAACGCCTCTTATCGTCAAGAGGAGGTGTTCTCATGGAGAGATTTCACCCAAGAGGATCCACATGAAGTTGAGGCCTCCAAGTCCAACTTGAACTTCATTAAGTTGGACGGTAACATTGGCTGCTTGGTCAACGGTGCTGGTTTGGCCATGGCCACCATGGATGTCATCTCTCTGTACGGCGGTAAGCCAGCAAACTTTTTGGATTGTGGTGGTGGTGCTACCCCACAGACCATCGAAAACGCCTTCAAGTTGATCTTGTCCGAGAAGTCTGTCTCTGGTATCTTTGTCAATATCTTTGGTGGTATTGTTAGATGTGATTACGTTGCAGAAGGTTTGATCGCGGCCGCAAAGAACTTGGGTGTCGAGGTTCCAATCGTTGTTAGATTGCAAGGTACCAATTACGAAAAGGCTGCTGAGATGATTAAAGAGTCCGGTTTGAAGATCTACGCCGTGGACGAGTTGGATGCTGCTGCTCAGCACGTTGTCAAGATGGCTTCCGTTGTGGAAACTGCAAGAGACATTGGTGCCAAAGTGTCTTTTGAATTCTAAAAGGGCGGCCATCTAAAATGAAGCAATGATATTAAACGATACAACCTGGTACTCCATGTACTTGGTCTTTTATGTAATGATTTGAATAAGGGTTCGGTATACATTCATACACTAATACAGTTGGTTTCTGTAGTGTTGCGTAGTTTTAATTGTGTTTGTTAGTTTGATGTTTTTCATGAAAAATTCCACTTCCGAGACGGAACTTCCCCCATCATCATCACCATCATCATCTCAACCAACATACATACCACCAAGCAAAACACACCGACAAAGGCGGCGCTCTCTTACAAGCTTTACCATGTTAAGAACAGTACCACTGAGACTCCATTTACTACGATCCCAAAGACTCTTCAATACGCTCCCAGAGCACTCCCCAGCCCAGGCAGACAACGAGGCATGGCTAGACTCACTAGACGACTCCATAGATGCACCGGAGATACCATCAGAATTCCATCATCACTCCAAGGTCTCCCACTCGTCATACAGGATACTCAGAGATCATCAAAATGGCGAATACGATGTTGCACTGCAATTTACCAATAAGGACTTATACTCGTCGCCTTTTTCACAGATGAAGCATAGAGCAAGACCGAAAGCAGAAGCACAGGGCTTCACAGACGTACGGATCTTGAAACTACGTTCTGGGAAAGGTGGGGATGGCTGTGTCTCCTTCTTCAGGGATTCAGGACACGCTATTGGACCGCCAGACGGCGGCGATGGTGGACGTGGTGGGAACATCTACATCCAGGCCTTGGAAGGATTGACAAGTTTGAACAAGTTGAGACAGACGTATATCGCCGGTGATGCCCAAATGGGCAAAGCCAGACAGTTGGATGGATCTAATGGGAAAGATATCATAATTACCGTTCCCGTGGGTACTGTGATCAAGTGGATACCTGATCCAGTGAAGTTGAAAGATGCACTAGAAGGTAGCGATTCTCATGAGGTTGAGATCGGAGCCGTGGAAGGAAGAAACTATGAACCTGGATTCATGCAGCTGAAGAGAGACTCTTATGATGCCGGCCAAGGGTGGATCTTTAAAGATAAAGAAAAGGATGAAGAATGGCATAGATCCAAACAGCATTTCGTTAGATTAGATAAAAAAGTGCAGAGATTCGACAACAAGATCATCAAAGAGGAGCAACAGGGCGATTTATTTCCCATTAATGGCATAGATTTGGATAAACCGACTCCAACTCCGATGTTATTGCTACGTGGCGGTGTTGGTGGATTGGGTAATATGCATTTCCTCACAAATGATATAAGGAACCCTAGATTTGCTAAAAGTGGGAGATCTAACTTGGAATCACACTTCTTATTTGAATTGAAACTGCTAGCTGATCTAGGCCTAGTCGGCTTGCCCAATGCTGGTAAGTCCACCTTGTTAAGAGCCGTATCAAATGCTACACCAAGAGTCGGACACTGGGAATTCACAACATTGCAGCCATCAATTGGAACCATACCACTTGGTGTCGATAAGGAATCTTTCACAGTAGCGGACATTCCGGGTATTATTAAAGGTGCATCCCAGAATAAAGGCATGGGCATGGATTTCCTAAGACACGTTGAAAGATCTGGTGGATTGGTGTTCGTCATCAGTTTGGGTAACAAAGACCCCATAAATGACTTGAATATCCTACTTGGTGAACTGGGTGATCGCGTTGAAGGTAAAAGAATGTTGATTGTTGCTACGAAAGCTGATGTCGAAGGTTCTCATGATAAGTTTAAGGCATTGAGACAGTACGTCGAGAACAAGGAGTGGAAGATCGTGCCTGTTTGTGCCCAGAGAAAAGAGAATATTGAACAGTTGATCTTGATGATGGGCGAGTGTGCTGGTAAGCTATAAGACCGTCTTGTATATAGTGAGGCATAATGGCATCTTGCTTTGCGGTTCTGTCTGTAGAAAATTAACTGAGTCGATTTGGTTAGTCTACGGTGATCTGTAGGATGCGGAGGGTAGAGGGGCGTTTAAGATCATTAAGAGAACTCTCCGAATAATGGGACTACAGGACTGACAGAATGTGTTTCACCACAACACGGCTCACAAATGATTGATATTTCATTGCGATTTGGAATAAGGTGACATATGTCCCAACTGAAGGCTGTATTTGTGTGATCTAATCATTTCATCATGGTATCACTCGATTGATCTCTAAGTCCTAAACTTGGTAACCATTTGCTAAAATTACCGTGATACCAATGCATGTATATGTATTCACCTTAATTATCTTACTCTCTCTGATTAATCGTGGAGATACTCCTCAATTATCATCTCCAACCCTTTCTTCACACCAACTCGATCAACCAAGTCTTTAAATTGATCGTTGTACTGTGATAATGACACTATGGACTGTATCGATTGGTCAAACAGAAGGTCCCAGACCATTATTATCCCCTTTATCGTTATTTCATTCCGGTACATTGAGATTGTCATATCGTCAGTGTATAGCTCCGTCAACTCCTGCAAGATCACCTGTCTTTCCTTAATCAGTTCATACAACCGATTCAAATCGTGTAAGAACCCATTGATATTCTTATTCTGTTGGTACCACTTTTGTAGCCTACTTAACACCGTATTGAATTTGTTCATCGATTTTTTCTCAATCTTTAGGTCATGTATGCTATAGGTATTCCTCTTACTTATCAGCTGGATCGATAAATCAAATGCAAAGATGGTATCATGTTCAATAGAGAATGATATAGTTTTTATGACTATAGATCTCCCACCTATCTGCTGTAGAGATAATCTGGATGAAATGTTATTGATGGATAGGTATGGATAGAATTTCTTCAAGTATTCCAACCTTACAGGCCATTGTGATATAGGCTTTGTCGAGTATCTGTCATAGCTCGTGCCCTCTTCGACTTCTTCGACTTCTTCGACTTCTTCGATTTCCTCTTCGTTGATGTCTTGTAATAGCTCCAAGATCAGGTTATCCTCCTCCAGACCATCTTCATCGTCTTGCAGTTCATTCCATTGTATTTCCAAAAGCTCGATCTCTTTCAACAATTCGTTCCTTCTCGAGATGAGTAGCTTGTTCAACCGAGATGCCTTCAGTTCGTCGTCGTTGTCCTGGACGGGCGATGAGTTCTGTGGGCCCTGGAAATCAAAGTCCATGGTGTTTTTAAAGTCCAGGCAGTTAGAAAGCGTAGCCACTGGATCGACAGCAAAAAGAAGTGAAAAGAGATAAAAGTCTCCCACCAAAAGTAAACACACAGATGACATAAGCGATGGGCGCTTGCTGACACGTTTTTGAATGGCAGATTTTTGTCTGTTTTCCTGTGAACTTTTACAACTGCAACTGATCAGGGTTTATCAGCGAGTGGTTAGCAGGTCTTCTAAGCTCTTCTATATCTTTGCCACAATAACAATGGTATCCACACCGGAACTGAAGAAGGTGAGTCCCTAAGAGCACATGACAGTAGAGGAGGTACTAACAACCACGCAGTACATGGACAAGAGAGTGCTGGTACAACTCAACGGGTCACGCAAGGTGATAGGGAACTTGAGAGGCTATGACATATTCATGAACGTAGTGCTAGAGGAGTGTTCTGAGACGCCTGATAACATCCACTTAGGGTCCTGTGTCGTAAGAGGGAATTCGATACTTTCTATTGAGGCGTTGAATTAGAATTAGATGGTATATTTGAACTAATGCACTGTGTTATAAGAAATGACAATAGTAAATGGGTGGTACCATGTTATGTGCGAGCGATGTCGCTGTTCGGTATGTAGTCGAGTGAAGAGGCTAAAGTCTCACTTGCATCTCCAAGCCAGCTTCTTTATACCCACACTTCTCATAAAACCCCTTGTTCTTCACATCACAGTCCAAGATAACCTTATAGCACCCACCTTTCTCACCAATTTCGGTGAGGTGTTGGATCAGTATCTTACCCAACTGTTTCCCTTGTTGATCGTGTCTAACTGCGATATCTTCAATATGGCCAACTATACCGCATTCATGGATCAACTTCTCCTCAAGAAGGATCATTCCGGTGGCAACAACCTCTTCGGTGTCATTGAGTACGACAACTGGGTTATACATCAAAGAACCATTGTTCAACTCCAAAGCCTCCCATTTGTTGATCATCTGAGTGAATTGCAGCTTCGAAATAGTCCCTACTGTGGTTAGTGTGGACAGCGTGGACAGGACACCACGGTCGTAGTCACTGGAAATCATTCGTCTGATGGTATAGTTTGCAGGGAGGGACATGGCTATTTGGAGTGCTGTTTTATGTTTTATGTTGTTGATTGTTGTTGTGCAATACGTTGATAAAGAGAAGAAAATGAAAACAACGCGAAGGTCAACAACTTCAGTAAAGGATAAGAACTCACATTTATATCCCTCTTTGAGAAAGCATCACAGCACCACCAAGAGAATGACACTAAATGACGCAGAAGCCACACAGACGACCCTGCAGACCCTCAAACATAGACTTGAGCAACTTCAGCAACCACAACACCAAGATCAACAGGACCAATACGCAGCGAAGCTCCACAAGGACCTCCTACAGAAGAAGAGATTCCTGGAGAGTGCCAACAGAGCCCTTTTGACACTTCATCGTGATCTCAGCACCAAAGAAGATATCAATGGGACTTTATACACAAATGATCACGTTCCGTTTAAGTTCGAAAGAGGTGACTCCATTGGAGTGGCCATGTCCATAACTTCTCTAGATAAACAATTGATGGAGTCCAAGAGTTGGGTTGAAGCTCTGAGGAGTGAGAAGGAGACTTTAGAGAAGGAAATTGAAGGATTGGAAGCATGGAATGAGCAGTTGGAACAAGTTGTCAAGAGGTTACAGTGTTATAAAGATGAAGGTCAAGATGATATACGAGAGAGAATAAAGAGGGAGAACTATAGAGGTGAGCTGTTGAAGCGCCATTTAAACGAGCTGAAAGGATTACCTGATGTATGAATAGATGTATATCGGCTGCAATTGGTGCTTTATTACTGAAGAGATCGTCACACATGGGAACTCCCCAATGACAAGAAGCACAAAAAGAACAATCAACTGCCGACAGCCAAACAACCTGAGAGAATGTTTTCTATTCCTGATTCGTGCTCGAAAATCATTTATAATTAATGAAATGTTGTCATTGCTAGGTGAGTTTCGAAGAAATTAGCTGTAGTTAATGGTTTCTGATTTCGCTTGCATGACTGCATCGTTTCCCCATAAATTCAGAGGCAATTTATGTTTCATCTGTTGGTTCCAGTTTTTTTTCTTGTATTTATTTTCGATTTCATGTTGAGCTAGGAGCATGACTATAAACTCCACTATGGGGTGTCCGTCTCAACAAACGCTCTTAATAACTAAGTGACTGAAATGAGTATAATGTCTCTCTCACTCAACAGGTGACGGATATGGACAGGCACTTGTAGATTGTAGAACCAAAAGTGCATATTATGATTTATCAAACAATCCTCAACTCACTTTATCGTTATTTGAGCAGTGACTTAGCTTAATCAAAACAACATCTACAGAAATGTGTCATTCTATTTTTGCAACTGACGCGTAGACGCGACCCGTTTGGGCGCGTGAACGCCTTCCTTCCGGAAAGGGAAATGTTATTGGATGGGATCCTCGGGGCAACCAATGCGTTCTTATAAAGGGGACATAAACCTGCCAGTGTAACTCCAGTAGCATATTCATTCATTTCCAGGAACAATAGATTGAACAACGATGCTTCGCGATATGGATGAATTGACACCAGTGTCCACACCCGTGGAACAGATCTCTTTCTGGGATACGCAACCACCTCGTTATAACAGAACCACATCAGTGTCGAGCATCGCTTCCTCGGTATCAAATGTTTCTATGAACGAGTTCTCATATCAACAATTCGCTCAACACTATAAGCTGACAGAAGGGTTTGAGAAGCTGTTGTACGATACTTATGTCAAATATCACAACGATCCTATGATTACTCCTTTTCAGTTGAACAACCCTCCTTCTGGTGTTTTGAATAAAGTATCGAAGGAGTGCATACAAATGGCAAAAGACACAGGAATGGATATCGGGATTGAGGTTAATGGATATACTCTAATGGTTATAAGACAGAAATTGATCCAGCTATGTGGCGTTGGCTCGACAGGGTTATCAAGGACAAATTCAAATGTCGGTATTGGTTATCCAATGATGAATTTGAACAACAAATTCAGCTCCATGCAAGGACAGAGCCCTTTAAAGTTGGACTACTTCTCATTTGAGAGCCCATCAGGACAACTACAAAGCCCTATGGTGAATCATTCGCCACAGTCTTTGCAATCATCGTTTCTTGCATACCCTCTACAAGGACAGCAGACATATCAACAGGGTCAGGGTGGTCTACAGCCATCCTTCATGAACGAGCAGATACAGAGAGAGCAACTCCAGGAGCAGATCCAGGAGCAATTCGAAAGAGAATTGGTCATACCGGAGTTGTACAACGCCACGAGTAATAGAAAGAGGGAAAGTCTGAGATTGAAGAGAAGTGGGAGTGCTTTCTCCTATAACTGATGAATGCTTTTGTGTTGTTTAATTCCCAAAGTGGAGGTTTATGTATATGTGTAATTCTAATATCTTTCGTTAATGCCAATCCACTTGTTATTTCAACTAATATTCTAAGTTCTTTCGTTAAAGCCAATCACTTGTTATTCAAACGAATTGGGGAGACGTGCTTCGTATATCGGAGATCGGAGATTATGGGAAGCTTCCTAAAAGGGTTAAGTAAATTGAGACTCCGAATATGCCACTTTCGGCTCTGGCACCATGCAGGTGGGTGGAATGCTTGGTCACTTTTCGGTTGCTACGACGTTAGTTTAAAATTCAGAGCATGGGGGCTCATAAATACGGGAACTATCGATTGGGTGGTCCAATTCACCTTGAACAGCGCTGAAGATGAGCTGCTGGCGTCCGTCGTAGCATAGAGCAAGACATCTCTTTTGTGGAGTTTATTAGGACTGATGATCTCCAATGATCTCCAATGATCCTGAGAGGTACAATGGGTAAATCATCTTGCTTCTCCTCCAAATTCAATTATCTCGGACTCATCAATCTCTTGGTCTGAGTTCTTCTTCAGGAGCGGGAAATACCCCGAAATCAGTATCAAGCTGGCAGACCAAGACAATAGTATACTTGTATCCAAAAGAATTGGTACCGTTCAGAGAGATGGACAGATGGCCAAGGACTCAGATTTCCAGCGATAGCCAGGACCCAGTGCGGTGATATCTGAGTTGAAGATTCCAGCTGGCCTCAGTGTTGGCAAAGAAAACATCCTGAATGATGAGCCCGCGAAGTGGAAGTGATCGTTACTGAGATGTCTTTTGTATAGAAGCAGAGGTTGAGCAGAAGAAAAGACCGAACTAGATTCTGAACTTCCAGATACAGCAGAGGTTGATTCAGAAAGAGTAGAAAGACTCGGGAATGGCAGAGAATGACGAAGAAAGCGCTTCTGAGCAAGACTAGTTGAAGCCACAGAGATTTCAGAGAATATAGAAGAATCAGAAGAGAATGTAGCAGACTCAGTATTAGGCTTGAAGGACGCGAGCGGGCAGTCAGCAATGGCATCAACGTTCCAAGCCTTGAGTGACGGTAGTGTAGATTAAATCATGCACATTGTTGGTAGTTACCTTTGCCTTGACCATTTGGCACAACATGAAGCTTGGAACCACAGAGCTTCAATTAACCGCCCTCAATGGTAAATTGCCCTGCAATCATCCTCACTGCTCAAATAGGACTTTCGGTAGTGAGCAAGTAGACTGACGTTTCTCCTGATACCCGTAATGGCGCTCCGAACTGCCAAACAATCAATTATCCGCCTTCATCGATGAAGCCAGTCACAGTATTCTTTTCTTGGAAGGGTGATGTCAACATGAGTTCCATACCCGAGACATAGAAGACAGAAATGGATTATGGCAGTATTGGAAGCATTTGGCATTTGGCATAAACCATAAGAGTAAAGCTTTTTTTTTGCAACCCAGATATTAAAACAAAGAGAAGAACAATAGTGAGCGAGTATAGATGGTCATCTTGTTTGTTTGAGCTCTCTGCTACTCGAAGGAAGAAATTAACAGCTGAATAGATCAGGATCTTCATATTGAACTAGTTCGATGCAGCGTGAAAACATCGTAATCTGTTCAATCATCCCGTAAACTTACATAATATATGTAAGTTTATTAGGAACCATAAACACGTAAGATACACAATACGTATCCGCCAGCCTTTTCCTCGAATCGATCTGTAAAATGATTTCGTGTATCATTGTGTAATAAAGAATCAGGATGAAAAATATATTGTATCGAGTCATAACGTCATAAGAATTTATCAGATTATGCCTTCGCAGTTCTCAGTGTACTGTGTGTTAAGTCTGATTTCTGTTGCTTCATACAAGTCGGAGAACTTCGAAGAATACGAAAGCAGAAGGGGTCAAGGCTCAATGCCTAGTACTATCGAGAAGTTCTCCAAAAGATATTGAAAGTCAAGAATTGTTTCCTGGACGGGTATTCTTTCAAATGTTTAGAGTTTACATATTACTATGTTACAGAGAGAATAAATTACGAGATCTTCACACGGAAAATAAATACCAATTATCAAAATCGAACTTACTTGCTTTCTCCTACAGTCTTTCTCGCGCCCACATAAGATCTACCACTGCGTCATGAAGATTCTGCCTTGTTTACCCGCGGTAAAACCAAGAAAGTTCCCTGATTCGGTAATTGTCGCGACAGTTGTTTACGTTTTGCCTAAAATGGGTTTAATTGAAACGTTTGCGTCTCTCATCACGCACAGTTCTGTACGGAGAGATCTATCTGGGAGCCCACCGCAAGTGAGAAAATGTGTATCAAAAATTTGAGAGACTCAGGTCCTTCTCCTATATATCCAGTTGACAAATAACGGACCAGAAAAAGAGGAAGAACTACCCCGACAGCTTTCTTCGAATCAAGATCAGATATCTTCCTGATCAATCACTGAGTGAGCTTTTAGAAACAAACAAGCTCCAGGAGAGTCTTTAACGGCTGGACCCGTTGTTGTGTGTATCTTGAGATCCCATAAGCAAAAGAACAAGATAACAAGGAAATTGAAGAGAGCGAGAGAAAAGAATGAACACATATGGTGAAGAATGGGTTGTCCCACCAATTGGTGAAAGCAGACCGCAATCACGAGGGGCTCCTTACCCAGAGAGCGACTTTGGGTTCAGCGAAGTTGACGATTTTCTTCAACAAACATTGACTACGCTTCAAGATCTGGATATCCCTGTTGGCCCACAACAAGATAGTCAAGATCGTGATTACCCAAGTCAACCAGTGAGACGTCATAAGAAACAACCTAGTGGTACTGCCATTTTTGGTTTCGCTGGCCATAACAGAGTCCTATCCATTCCTGGAGTGGCTCCAGAGAAGAGAGTTATATCCAACAGACAGGTCGTTGAACCGAGTCAGGTTTTTCGAGAACCTCCACAGCAGCCAAGGCAGGAACCTATTCTGTTCACAAGTCCACAGCAATTTGAGGCACATAGAGTGTATCAAGATTACGACAAGTCAATGATGTATGCGCCTCCACCACTTCCCCAGATTCAGCATGCTTTGTTGCATCCAATGTCGCAACCACCTCCACACAGACCTCAGGAAGAGGAAGAGGATCTTATTATTACGAGCAAGTCCCCATACGGCTATAAGTTTCCACCAGAAAGCAACTCTTCACAGCATCAATACATGCCGGTGCCACCAGTATCATCACAAGGTCCCCCGAGAACTGTTCAAGTTCCAGTTGAGTATTTGCAGAGACTTCAGAGCCTTGTGAAGAACACAGAGGGCGCAAATCTCGATAACATGATAAACTACTTTGAGAAGATGGTTCGACCACCAGGATCCAGAGAGATTGTATCTCCACAGCGCTCCTCTAGAGATGTCTCGCCTGTGCTACAGTATTCTTCGAGTTCCAGTTCTACCGAAGTGAATTCGAGAGAGCCTACCCCAGAGTTCCATATCCCACCACCGGCGCAGCAAGAATATGCCCGACTGAAACAATTGGATACCAATAATATGGTATCTCCACCAAAGCAGGCGAAGTTCATTCATACGAACAATTCCATCGGCCTTGGTCTCCGAGTTGAGGAAGAGAAAGTTGAAGAGCCCGAATCAGAATTCACAGAGTACCCAAAGACACCGTCGCCAACTCTGGCATCCCAAGCCAAGTTCACGCCTTCTCCAACTAAGAAGGGTATCTCGTGGACACCCGTGATGATGGGCGATAAGTCTCTTTCCATGTTAAAAAGGAAACAGCAGGAGAAGGTTTCAACTTTACCACCTGGTGAGATTGATCAGTATATCCTTGGTCCAGGAGATAACAAGACGTTTGTATGTAATTACAACGGATGTGGGAAGCTGTTCACAAGAAGATACAATGTGAGATCTCATGTTCAAACGCATTTGAGTGACAGACCTTTTCTTTGTGAGTTTGAAGGGTGTGATAAGGCCTTTGTGAGACAGCACGATCTTACAAGACATCGTAAGATTCACGAGGAGTTTGCTTTTAAGTGTGATTGTGGAAAGAAGTTTTCTCGTCACGATGCCCTGTTCAGACATAGGGCAAGAAACATCTGTGTTGGTGGGTTGGAACCAGCCGAGGTGGCAAGATTGGAGCTACGTGGTATACAGACGAGCGTTCATAAGAAGAAGAAACCAAGGGGAAGTATAAAGGTGGAGAATGACCAGGTGGCAAAGAGGTTGGAGTTTGACATCAAGAAGAAGAGAAGTAAGAGTCAGGATAACACTCCAGTGGGATCACCGAAGGCATCGAAAGGATTAAGAATATTAGGGTTTGACACCTCGATGGCTAGCCAAATATCAGATGAGAGAGAAAATGTATTTCTCAACGATCTCAACTTTGACCAGTTCAATGAGTATGGTGTCTGACGATAGCCATTGTGTTTTTATGACCCCGTGTATGCCCCTGACGACCTGTTTTTCTAAGACTCTGTTGATATTTTGTGTAAGTTTATAAGATTGTATTTTGTTGTTTTTTGAACACCGCCCGTAACGTAGTTATCGAAAATTTATAGTAGAAACCAAAGTCTTTCATGCTAAATTTACCGTTTTGTGTCAAACATTAGAAACTTGCCGAACTTGTGGGGAAACCCGCCGAAGCCACCGAGGACAAAATGTATAAAAAGATGAAGATCTCCCCTTGAACGTTTACTCCCATATGCGGCTCTATCACCATAAGATGTCCAAAGTAGTTGACACTGAACAAGATGTTGGGTCTGTGCGCTCACCCATCGATCTGGAGGCCCTCAATGGCCTTTTCAGCCAGTCTTCTCCTCCGAAGGGGATCCATATGGGCACAAACGTCCAATGGAGCCCTCTGACATCACCGTTATCCATCAAACAGTTCAAGTTTGGTCAGTCAAATCCAACGTACCTGCTTACGGATACCAGCGGTCGGAAGGCAGTGTTGCGTAAGAAGCCATCTTCGAATGCTAAGCTCATCTCGAAGACAGCACACGCTATTGAAAGGGAGTTTTTCATGATTGATGCTATTGTCAAAGTAAATGGCAATGTGCCAATTGCACAGCCATATTTATTGTGTGAGGATGAGAGTCATATAGGTGCTGTGTTTTACGTGATGGAGTTCCTGAAAGGTCGTATCTTCCATGATCCTTCACTGAGTGCTCTCGAGGATAAGAAAGAGAGACTGCTGATCTGGAAGTCAGTTGTGGAGACAGTTACCGCCATTCATTCCATTCCATCTGATGAACTTTTTGATGAACTGCCTGAGAGGCACTTCAGAAGACCAAAGAAGTCTTCAGCAGGCCCAGGATACTTCCAGAGACAAGTCAAGTCGCTATCAAAGATCCAGGAGTTGCAGGCACAATCCGTTGACCCAATTCCGCATTTCGAAGCTATCTCGATATGGCTATTAAAGAATGCACCACCAGACCCATCAGCAGGCTCTTTAATTCACGGTGACTTCAAAATTGATAACTTGGTAATGCATCCAACAGAACCTCGTGTCATTGGTGTGTTGGACTGGGAACTGTGTACCAATGGCCACCCTCTTTTCGACCTTGCTAATTTGTTGCAACCATTTATGATGCCCAACAAGATGAATATGATCTTTTCCAAGTTTGATATAAGAGAGGATCATAAGTTGGTGTCACAAGTGTTGAGCCTTTATAAAGACACCGCTCATCCTGAGTGGGACCCATCTAAGCTTTGGAGAGCTGGAACAGTATTTGGTCTCTATCGTGTCGGAGTGATCTGTCAAGGCATCTCCCAGAGAGTTGTTAAAGGCGTCGCGAGCTCTGCTGAAGCCGAGAAGACTGGATCGATGTTTCCACTTGTTGGAGAGTATGCCTTTTCGATGATTGACAGGGTCAAGTTGTGACTGTGTCCAGCGTGGTACTCTACCCTGCTATAGTTATTTCTTATTACTACAGATCACGTTACTTGACGAAATAATCATGTAGATCAACCGTGAGATTGCAGTCTGACTCTGTGAGCTGTCTGCCGAATGTGCAAAACTAAAAAATTCGTGGCATCTATCAAAAGACGGGCCTTAAGCCCGAAACTCAAGGTAGAAGACTACTCAAAGGGCCCAAGTTTCAGGCAGATAGTGGGCGGTGAGGATAATTAATATGAAGCGTATTATTAACGCATAGATAGCCAATTTGTCACACAACCACCCAATCACCGAGTCCCCATCTCGTCCCCTTTCCTTCGAGCGGACCTCAAGACAAGCGGACTTCGGCCTTTGGGCCATGCATAAAACCGTTGCGAGCGGCCCTAGGGGAAAGGCCAGAACATCCACTACGAGAACGGCACATCTCTAAACAGAAGAAGACATCACTGTGGCGGTGGCTCTATCAGGATTTAGGGAGCATCAAGATATTACACAGTTATAGCGTATATAAAGAAGGAGACTACACCCATGAAGATGTCCATGTCCTATTCTGTTTATCCATAACAATGTCCTCCGTCAACTCTGCCACTGAAAAGTCCCACGAAGAGGTGGTCACACAAGAGAAGGGTCACTATAAGATTGTGCAGTCCAGAGATGCTGATGTCACTCTGAAGTTTCAAGAAGAATGGGATGCTCAAATCCCAGAGATTACACCAGAGCAAGAGCTTAAACTCTCTAGGAAAGTGTCATGGTTCATAATTACTTTCACCGCTACTGTGAATTTGATTCTCTATATGGACAAGGCAACTTTGTCTTATGCTGCTATCTTGGGTCTCTTTGAAGATACAAACTTGACAAACCAGAATTATAACAATGCAAACACCCTTTTCTATGTTGGTTTCATCATCGGTCAGGTTCCTGGGATCTATCTTTTGCAGAAGCTGCCAATTGGCCGTTTCCTCTTTGCCTTGACTTCCATCTGGACCGTTATCATCTTTCTAAGTTGTTTGATGAAGAATTACTCTGGTGTCATCGCTGTAAGATTCTTCCTGGGTTTTGTCGAATCAGTCGTTGTGCCAATATTAAACTCCACTATGGCCCAATTCCTTACTGCTGAGGAGAAAGCTGCTGCCGCTCCTTTGTTCTACACAACCTGTCTCGGTGTCACCATTCCAACTGGTTTCATTGCGTATGGTGTTCTATACGCTAACTCTGCGGTCTCTGCATGGAAAATTTTCATGATCATTATCGGTGGTTTGACTTTCATTATGAGTATCTTGATCTTCTTCTTCTATCCCGACAACCCAACCACTGCGAAGTTCTTTTCCACTGAGGAAAAGATCTGGATTATTCGTCGCGTTCAGCGTACCACCAACACAGCCATCGAACAGAAATACTTCAAGAAGTATCAATTTATTGAAGCTGTCAGAGATCCAATCACTTGGCTATTCTTTGCATTCCATTTCCTATTGATGTTGGCTAACAACTTGCCATACCAACAGACCTTGTTATTTGGTGAGATGGGTGGTATTTCCAACTTGGATTCAACGCTTGTTTCTGTTGCGTCTGGTGGATTTGCCGTCATCTGTTGTCTAATTTCTTCATTCGTCATGACCAAGTTCCCAAACACTTCGGCCTTTTCTGCGATCTTCTGGATGCTGCCATCATTGATTGGTGCTATCTGTGCCGTCGCGCTTCCGTGGAGTAACAAGATTGGTATCCTTGCTGCATTGTGTCTTGCCTCACCTGTCTTTGGTATTCCATACATCATCATGTTCTCTTGGAACACTACTTCTTGTTCAGGCTATACCAAAAAGATGACTCGTAATGCGTCTGTGATGATCGCTTTGGGAATTGGTAACCTTATTTCCCCACAACTATGGCAGGAAAGTGATGCTCCAAGATACGTCCCTGCTTGGATTGTTCAAATCGTCTTGTCCTTTGGTATCTCTCCATTGATCGCTTTCGTTATCTGGTTCATTCTCAAGAGAAGAAACGAGGAGAGATTGAAAGAGATGGATAAGTTGGACAAAGTGGGTATCATCAGAGAAGATGAAAAGGAGGTTGTTGTTAATATTGCCTCTTTGGATTTGACTGATTTGGAGAACAGAACATTCTTGTACCCTCTTTGATTTACTTGATTATTGATTCTCTTTCATACTAAAGCTGTTATAATTGGACATTCATTTTAATTAGAACTACCTTCTATCTGATAAAGCAACGTACATCGAACAACTAGAACAGCGATAGCCAAAATGTTTGTTTAATGGTTTGATGGTTCTAAAGTAAAGAAAGATGACTTATGTTATTGAAGGGTGAAAATAAACTCAATTTTGGATGTGTACAAATACTATCACAGAAAATAGATAGGAAGGTACCTCAGCTTTTCTATTGGCCGGCAATTATTTACAGGACTGCACATAGATTTTTGAATGATATGCCTTTCTGAATATGCTAAGTTTAGGATAGATATAAGAGGTCATCCAAAGATGATCTGGTATGAAGTGTAACTCATGGAGCAGAGACCAATGACGATTAACGCTATATCAACGAACTTGCCCTTCCAGCCCCGCGCAACACCACATAAGTGCATCATTGGTGGATACATGTAGACTAACGGGATACACGCGAAACATCCGACAAAACTAACAAACTTGTCCAAGTTACTGGCACCAAACCAAGCAATGTTTACGGTAAGAAGGACGATGCATGTCCGTAATAGGTTCTTGAACCATTTCACACGAGGGTTAGTTTTCCCTGATGATTTATCAAATATGAGTTTCTCAATCAATCCAATCACTGGGAAGATCTGCAACGGAGTAGAAAGTAAGATCGCCAACGAATAGAAGAATTGGATCAACTGAACAAAGAAATTGGTCTGTGGTAAGTTCAAAAGAATGACAGTTTGGATATCTTCCCCATAAGCCAAGTAACCCATTGTAGCGATGAGAACCATCAAGATGGTAATTGTGATAAGCACCATAGCCAACACCATAGGAAATTTCTCAGGATGACGCATAGAGTCCTGAATTGGGATGATGAGGCCGATACCTTCGAACGCAAAGATTGCAGTTCCAATGAATAATGAGAATTGAGATTCGTTGATAAATAGCTCTATTGGCTTCGTTCCATTATAAAAGATCTCATTTGCAGTGAAGAACAAGACGATGATTAGACCCGAAAGAATGAAGAAGTTTGCAAGTAATGAAGTGAGTGACAACTTCGAAACGTTTCTGATGAATGATAATGGTATGAAAATGATGGTTTGTAAGAAGAAAAAAGCACCAGCAGAAAATTTTAATGAAGTTGAATTTCGGACAAAGGCACCAAGGTTCTCCGTGGTGAAGATGATATATGCACCGGCAAACCCAATCTGTGTCAGGATTAAGGAAAATGTGATGAGTTTCTTCATCCACGGGCCACAGAACTTAGCACCAATATCCCCAAATGATGACACTTTAGCAGCATTCTTTGAAACCACAAGAAGATAGTAGCAATAGTAAGAATAGATACCAAACACAATAAGCATTAAAACACTGAAGGATAAACCACCATTGCTGAACCCCTTTGGTAAAAATAGGATGCCGGTACCGACAAATGCCTTTAACATGATCAAAAAGGCCTTGATAGTGGAGGTTGTACCCCTAGCTTCGTATATTAGAGGTTTTTGGCCAATCAACGGAGAGTTTTCATCAAAACTCACAGCTTCGGATTCACCACTATGATCCCAGTTAAAATCATCATCAAAATCTTCACCTGCGAAGTGACCGTAGATGTAAAGGAATTCCATAAAGTTCTTTGTTAAGAACGGTACTTTCTTCAACTGTTCGTCGTTCAGTATTGCCTTCTGTCTAGCTTTAGTGACGATAAATTCTCTTCTAAAGCCACCAGGAACGTTCAATGCACTTGCAGAGCCTCTTCTTCCATCCAGTAAGTCACTAAGACTTCTGTTTTTTCTGACACTCTGCCCTGTTTCTCTTCTCACGGTTTTCTTCAGATTATGCGTGATGTCACCACCTTCCTGTGTCAACCCTGATGCCTGATCATTAAAGTAGGGGGAGGTTAAATCCTGAATTGTCTTAGCATCACGCCCATCGCTCTGGAAATTTGGATTTTCAACATCAATGAGAACTTGGCTTGAATATGACGAATTTGGAGATTCATCCTGGGCAAGACGGGCACTTGTAGCATTTAAAGTGTTCCCCAAAAATGAACGAGGTCCAGGACTGGAAGCCTCATCAGGGATTGGTGAACCCAAGCGCGCCATGGACAGTCTCCGTGAAGCATATGAATTCATGTAAGAGCCTGGTTGTGGCTGAGAGGAGGCTGAACCGACAGCAACAGCGGGTGATCCGTCAGGCCTATCGATGTTCCTTGGGATGGATGTCATTGGGCCGTGGATAGATTGGCAAATCAGGGGGGAGATTTGATAAAATTCTCTTCTTTCTTTTACAGTTTCTGCTGCTATTAGTGGCTCAGTAGTGTCTGAATACGTTGTCAAGTCGTGAATATATCCTTCTTATGCTTCAGATCTGATCTGATTATCGTTAAAGTGGCGCTGATTTCGTGTCAAAACTTTTTGGCTGTTTCGATCATGATAAGGAAAAAGAACCGGCGAAAATTGGCAGATCATGCGATGGGTTTTTACATATGGTGATTTAGGAGTGTTAAAGGTGGCTGTTTAGTGTCGCTAGAGGTTTTTATGGTAGTAGATCGCTTAGGATAAGAGATCTTGGGTACTGAGAGTACTCTCCTAAACAGACAAAGAATGGCATTTGATTGCCCGAATACCCATGATGAAAGTCATGGAGCTCAAGGCTCCTCTCAACCCTTAATGGCCTCTATTTTCACTTTAGCTACCTATAAGCCACCTCAGGCCTTGTTGTATACCCTCGCCTGTAATTGCACTGCATTTCATCACCTCCCATTTCTCACCCTTCGCTCCGTACGACTCCAATTCCAGCTCTTTCACCACTTTGGATCCAACCTCATCAACATCTGTATTCACCAGATCAATTTTGTTCAACAAAATCAGCAGTTTCACGCCATACACCCTTTCATTCTGTATCACCGTATACAATTCTCTAAATACCTCAGCTAATCTATCCAGCTGACTCACATCGATAACCCATATTAGTGCATCCAATTGATCAAAATAGTTGAACCAGAAGGACCTCAGCGTCTGTTGTCCTCCAACGTCCCAAATGTTCAAGTTATAGCCCTCAAATGGGATACTGGTGATCTCGAACCCCATCGTGGGAGTCAGCGACGTCGTGGGTTCATTCAGAATTCTTTTCACTATGGTGGACTTGCCAGCGTTGTCAAGGCCTCTTGGGAAAGGTGTCAGTCGGGGGCTCTAGGGGGAGGAAAGAAGATATACGTACAACAAGAGGACTCGCAGTTCACGATCCTTCAACTTCTGTTTGCGTATCACGGTCAAGAGACCCATTTATTTGTGTTCTGTGCTTTGTCTCTTTGCTTATGGAGACTTTTGACGTAAAAAACCATTTCTAAGCACTCAGAATGCTTCAACCAAACACGATTATCACTATAAAATGAGCTCAGAGAAGCCGGAATTCGGCCCATCAGGACGTAAAATCATCTATGACGAGGATGGCAAACCGTGAGTCTATTTTGTCTCGGCTCTTTTACAACTACTGACTGCTTTCAGGTGCCGTTCTTGCAATTCTTTACTGGACTTCAAGTCTGCGATGGGTCTTCCATCTGGGCCATCACGCCATAAGAATGCAGTAACTCCGATGGCTGCAATGGGTGTCCTTGATGCTGTTTCAAAGGAGAACAACGGGTATCCAAAGGACTGCCCAGCGGATGTGGAACAACTAGGCAGATCCTCATGGACATTATTGCACACTATGGCCGCACGATATCCTGTGGCGCCAACCGCGGAACAACAGAACGATATGTCCTCATTCATAGGATTGTTCGCAAAGTTGTACCCATGTTGGTTCTGTGCCAACGACTTCAAGGAGTATATCCAGAAGGATAAGCCAAAAGTTCAAACCCAAGAGGAATTTGGGAAATGGTTATGCGATGCCCATAATGAAGTCAACAAGAAGCTGGGAAAGAAGGAATTTGATTGTAACCTGTGGAAGCAAAGATGGAAAGATGGATGGGGTGATGATAGATGTTGATCCTTTTCGCTTTTATATCTGTAAATAGGCATCTAAAATGTACATAAATAGAACAATTCATAAATTTCAAGTAAACAGGGAGAAGTTCAAGGGAACAGAAGAGCCACGACCACTTGGATATAACTTTTGCTTACCTTCGAAGTGTCTAGGCTTAGGTATATCGGTCTGGTTGACAAATCTGTATTTCGAATCATCAATGACGATCTTGGAAGAATTACCATTCGAGATCGTGTAACTCGATGGATCAATTTTTGATGAGGAAGTTGGGGGGGTGCTAATTGTTGCTGGCTCAGAGCCGTTTGAAAAGAGACGATGCTTGAATTGTGATGACGACGCTGCCGGTGGTGGTGGAGCAGCAGCTTTTCCAGTCGATGGAGACGGTTGTTGCGGCACTGGACCGGAAGGTAACGAAGGTGCCGATGATGAAGGAACGGATGGTATTGAAGATATTGATGGTGAATCAAGTGTCTTCATAGACGGAGCAGGTGGTGGTAATGTCTGTGGTAATGAAGGTGGCAGCGGTGGTGCAGAATTCGTAGGCAATGAAGGCACAGGAGGCGCGATACTCCTCTGTATTGGAATAGAAGGTACAGAAGATGCAGAGGGTACAGAAGGTGTATGAAATGCTCCTTCAGAATGGTCCATGACAAATCTATCATCCCTCTTTGAATTGATCTCTGCTAAGAATGGCAATCCACTACCCGTAGGGTTCGCATGAGGCCTTGTCTTTGGAGGGTGTACTACTTTTGGAGAAGTAAGTTCGCTCATTGGTTGCAATGCTGAGGCAGGAAGCGCATGGGAGCTTGGTAATGGTGGTGCAGCTGCAGGTGGAGGGGGAGGTGGTGAAGGAGGAGCGTTTGATACAGGTAATGGAGGCGCACTCATACTGGGAACTGGAGGAGCACTTGATGAAGGCAATGAAGGTGGCACAGGCGCACCCGGCAGCGTGGTAATCTTCTGTGGCGATAACGTAGGCACTGGAGGAGCGAGTGGTGTAGCAGATGGCTTCTTATTTGCAAACCTAGCATTCAAGGCATCAGCTAATGGATTCCCAGTTGGAATCGGAGCAGATGGGGCGAGAGAAGGCGGAACAGGAGCTGAAACGAGCTTTTGCGTCTGATCTTGTACTTGATTAGCAGCAGAGAAAGTGGAAGGAACTGAGTCCACAACGTACGAGTCGTCTCTTTTCTTCTGGATGTCTGCAAGGAATGCCAAAGGAGCACCTTGTGCCGGTCGTGACAAAGAAGAAGCGCTGGATTTAGGAAGAAATGGTGCTGGTGGGGGAGGTGGAGCACCAGAAGAAGGCAATGGAGGAGGAAGTGGCGCACTTGATTGAGGCAGAGGCGGTGGTTGTGGAGCACATGATGACGGTAAGGGCGGTGGAGTAGAAGCCATTGGTAAAGCAGATAGATTTCCCGCCGGTGGCAATGCAGGAGCTGGAACACTTGGATCACTTGAGTGAGCCAATGAAGGTGGTGGAGGAGCCGATGATGCTGGTAATGGAGGAGGTGGTGGTGCAGGAGTGGAAGGTAATGGAGGAGCACTTGCAGTGTTGACCTTTTTAGGTCTTAACGGGATCGAAGGAATGGATCCAGCAGGCAAGGGAGGTGGACCACCACGCACTGGAAGCGTACCCGTCATTGGTGGAACAGCAGCACCTGTTGATGAAGAAGAAGGTGATCTCTGATGTGTTCCATTCAATGATGGGACTGGCGGAGCACCAGTTGGTACTGGAGGAGCCCCCACCGAGGGCAATGGAGGTCCGCCCGTAGACTTCTTTGGTCTGAAATTGGGCATAGAAGGCATAGAAGGCATAGAAGGCTCTCTTACCGCGGGTGCTGTATTGCCTCCATGATGTTTCAATTTAGGCATGCCTCCAGCAAAGATATCACCCAACTGCGGGCCCATTGGAGGAGCTGGTGCACTCGCTCCTGGTCTCTGTGTTGGGATATGTGGGGCACCCATGGGCATGGATGATGCATTCGAGGTGTTGCCACCCACAATTGGCTTTGATCTATCATCTGTCTGTACTTTCTTCAATGACATCCCTTTCCTAATGTCACCTAACAGCGCGTCTCTTCCTGGGGTCGCCGAGGGCAATGGGGCACTTGTGGAACTTGGAGCACTTGGGGCAGCTGGGCCGCCCATTGTAGGAGGAGGAGGAGGTGGTGGTGGTGGTGGGCCAGCCATGGTCTCTTGGTCGACTTCTTTTCCTTACTGTTCACTGCTGTTCGTTACTTGTCCTTTATGTCCTTCCAGTTATCTGCCGCAGCCCTAACAGATTTTATTTGCCCGTACGAGATGGCAGAAAAGCAGGGAAATTTTTTCAGCAGTGAACTTTTTTCCTCAATAGATAACAAACAACAACAGAGCGACGAACAGAAGAACAGATGAACAGAAGAACAGATGAACAGTTGAACAGATGAAGGGACGAGAAGAGATGGATACCTTATATCGTTAGAGACATTCCCGGATAATCAGAAGGATTTGAGCATTGCTTAAACCCAAGGCAAAATTAGCAAAACAAGTGTCCCAGAGAGGCCTCTGGGTCCCCTAGTTGAGCATAGGCACCTTCGAAGATCCCCAACGCTGCTCCTCCATAGCCTGGGGATTCAAAGCGGTGCCTAGAGCGATATCTCCACTGCCTAGTCGAGTTCTACACAAGTGAAAATTTTCAAGAATAGGTGTGGAGCGATGTTTGTCATTGTGGGCAAACTGACTGGCTGGCATGGAGGACATCTCCATAGTGTAATTCAAAGGGATTGTACTAGATGAATTGTAGATTGTATGATGTACGGTCAACAGGATATCTGTAGCAGCAAACTCTTTCCTTACTTCCACTGTCTGATTTCTGGTCTCCTGAAGGGAGTGCCTTCATTTATTGTTCTTCAGCCTTGTTGATCTTCAAATCGAGATTGGAAAACACTCCAAAACCAACAACTTGGAAAGGAAGTGAGAGGGCGGAAACTGTTTTCTAGTGCTACCTTAGAGATGGGTCCAAGGATAGTATTCTGCACACATTGAACAGTCAATTTGAACCACTTTTATTGTTCTGATAAGATTGTGTTGATGGTGATGAACAATAAGAACATTCGAATGGAAGTGAATCACAGGCCCATTGATTTTTCATGTAATCCCAGGGATGCTGCTACGTTGATAATGAACCATCGATTGCCCTCTGACCCCCAATCTGCTGCAATAACTTGACATACTACAGCAACGGCCTTTTTCAAACTCTCCATCCACACGGAAAGCAACATCAAGCACACAATCTGATAAGACGCCCACCAAAAAGACCCTCTTACAACTACTAATGACGTAACAGGTCAAGGCGCCTATTCTCCACTTCTATCGGCTTTCTGAATTGCCCTTAGAAAGATCCATAGGAATTATGGAGTTGCACTCTATTCTGTTAAAGGGATCGCTGAATGCTGTCTCTAGTACCATCCCATCCACCTTGACTTACAGTCACGTCAGTTTTGGCCTGTTTCAGTACTACAGCCTGAACAGCATCGTCCGAGTTTTCTTGTCTTTGTCGTTGTCAAGCAGTCATCGTTCAGGATCCACCGAGAAGATTTATAAAACAAGGCATATGGTCCTCAGGGACCCTCATGCATGAAAAGTTCCTATATTCTGCACTTCAAACCACATTGGATAACGCTACAAGAAGTTTCGAAAATTCCTCACTTGGATTAATGGCTTCGCTTTCCCTGAAACTTTGTTTGTTCTGGTTCCCTATACAGTTGTTCCATTTTCATCCTGATTTCATAAAGATATACACAGAGAGACTTGAAAGCAACCACTGCAAATCAAATCTCTAACTAAATCTTTCCGAATCTTCTCTTCTCTCCTTCTCCATCTCTGTTTTTTTTTCATACAGCAACTTAAACCTCTTCTCTTCCTAAACTGATTCCCGGATTCAAACTCTAAAGTCCATAAGATGATGAGCAACCGTGGTCATATGAAGTGAGTATACGAAAGCGAATAGCCATGTCTGTTGTTATCCTGTTCAAATGTTCAGACTGAAATCCATGAAGTATATCCCTCTTCTCTTTTCATGGGTTTGTCGGTTTTACTCATTTTATCTCCAAGGCCAGACCGTTTCACCATGTACCAAAACGGAAATCATCATGATCTAGGACAATAATATGCTGACGAAAGCAGCAACTTCATGCTTCTGATCGCTTCCATTTTGCTGGAGTCTTAACTTGATAGTCTGGGGATAATTTCAGGCATGATTTGACCCACAAGGTGACGAAATGACTAACAAACAAAACAGACTACCATCTTTCACTGAGCTCACTTCGAACTTCCACTCAAAGCTGCAACTTCCCAGCGACGAGGCGACACCGAGACCTCATGGTGGCTCTATGTTGCATCCAGTGGCTCAGGTTCAATATGGTGTTCCACAGCAAATCGCACAGGCTCCAGTGCATCATCGTACCCATCAACAGCATCAGCAACAACAAGCTCCACCGCCGCCACCGCCGCCACCGCCACCACAGCGGACATCAACATCAATTCGAGGTTCTCATTATCAGTTCCCGCGTCCAGGACAGCATGAACAGCAGGTTCCTTCTTCATTCAGACATCCAGCTCCAGCAATACCTGAATCTAACTACAGCTTCCCAGTATCGCCACTTGGATACAATTCACAACTTCATCAAACTTATCAGCCTCATGGACCATCTCGACCTTCAGTTTCATTGCCACAAGTCAATGTGAATGTTCAAAATCAACCAAGCTATATCATATCTGGTCCTCCACCTTTGCAACAACAGCATCAACGTCATCGAAGTTTACAAATGTCTACTTACTCAAATGCTCACAGGAAGACAGATTCATACGATTCCCAAACCTCCTTGTCAACGTTGGCTGATATTGCGTCGTCGAGTCCCGCCGATCTACAAACTCTGTTGCACAGCTTGGAGAAGATTGTTAACATTAGTCAACATTTGAGTATGATCTTTCAAGATATCAGTTATGACTTCAGATCAAATATGGAGTCAAATTTCAAAAGTGGAGAGATGTTGCAACTCCAAAGTGATTATATGGATCAAAATGGGAATAGATATCATGAGATCAGCGTTGAGAATGTGTCAAAAGTGTTGAACAATATCCCATTGCCAGCGTTGAGAGGTGCTCTAGGTATGGTTGACGATTTGAGAACTTTTTTTGATCAATGGGTAATTTATAGAGAGAGGGAGTTGGCTTCTGATGAACGAGGGGAATCATCGAGTTATCAAAAGGGTCAACGTCGTGGGAAATCGTTGGGCACAACAAGACGTCGTGAAGGTGATTCTACATATTTAAACCCAGTGACTAATCCGAAGCGACGGAAAAGTACTTCGTCTGCGAAGCGCAAAGAAGGTCAAAATATTTCACTTGTTGTCAAGCCCCCAACGCCTGTCACTACAGCCCAAGCTTCTCAACCTCGAGATAATTTGAATGAAGAACTGAGTGTCAGATCCGATCAGAAGTGTCAACAATGTGGAACAGATGATACACCAGAGTGGAGACGTGGTCCATATGGTACACGGTCTTTATGTAATGCCTGTGGTTTATTCTATTCGAAATTATCAAAAGGCCACGGAATGAAGATTGCCGCTGATATTATGCTTGAGCGGAGAGATCGTGGTGAAGGCGATGATAGAAGACTGCCACACACTGAATGAAACCACAACAAAAGAAAATAGCCATACTTCAATTCCATCATAATGTGTTTTTACGAAATTTTTTACTTTTTCAGTTCTTTGACTGTGTTTTTACTATTGAACAATTTTAATGTTTCATTACTTTCATCAAATCATAATGTAAAATGTGATTCAACCACCGAGTAGTCAACTTTGCATTCCTTCCATACTTTGAACCACATAGGGAATTCTGGGTTATCCACACTCACTGTTGGTATCATCTGACCCCATTGTGATATCGTTCCAAAAAGAGAGAGTTCTTTAAAGCTTGAGTGTTCCGAGTATGGCACTTGTAAAACATGGCCTTTTTCCCACTGTTTCTTAAGCTGTTCCTCAAATAGAGAATCTGTCTGAATCCTTTGGGAGAATACTTTCATCAATGTGTCTTCGTATCGATTCCCAGGCTTCTCACACTGTGGTATGGAGCTCTTGCCCATCCTTGTGAAAGTCCAACCAGTGGGCCTAATTATGATGATATTCTTATTAGAGAACCTCTTGAGCCAAGGCTTATCAACAAGCCTCTGGAAGGGGACGACATGGATCATACATTTCGATTCATCCTTCTGCTCAAACAGGTCCATATTCATACCGCTGAGAGATAAGGTTTCGTATCTCTTTGGAGGGACAAATATCTTCGTATCGAGTGTTTTTGCAATCTCTGTATATATCTTCTCCTTTCCTATTGTATAGCTTCCGATCAGGATAACAAACTCTGTGATGCCTTTCACATAATCTAAGATACCGGGTTTCTTCTTAGCGATACATTTCTGAACAAAGGAGGCAGTTGTATTAATGACAACTCTTTGATCATAAAATGTATACTGTGGGTTCAAGTAAGTGGTATCCAGGAATATCTCGTCGAGGTAGATATCCTTGAATCGATCAATAAGAGTACGGCTCACTCTGAAATCACCCGTGTGTAGCACTCTCTTAGTCTTTCCTCCATGATCACATTCAAAGAGGAATACAACAGCGCCAGGACAGTGATTGGCATCTTCCAAGGTAACCCATAGTCCTTTCCGGACTTGATATCTCTCCTGCATCGGAATACTAACAATCCTCTCTCCTGGTATTCTGATATGTTTCATCAGCAGCCTTGCTGTAATCTCAGATGTATAGATCGTACCTTGCTCCCAAGATTTTGCCAGACCGATGTAATGATCTGAATGGAAATGAGAAAGGAAATATTGATCTGATGGGCCATCAGCATAGCAGAATCCATCCACAATCACCTTGTGTGGAGGTAAGTCCACAATCTTGAAATCTGGAAGGGGCTTCTTAGGCTTTTTCGGATGTTTTGGTCTGTCGTCCGAGAATGATTTGGGATTGTTTGGCTCTTTAGGTTTCTGCAATTGTCTTGCCTTCTTTGGTTTCTTCTGTGATGGTTTATAGATGTATGAGGCCCTCGATGGCGACAAAAGACAAAGCTCAACATGTGACTCTCTTTGTGAAATCACCAGTTCTGAGATATCTAGTTGGCACATTGGACACTTTATATGACCGATATTCTCTATAACAGGTGTAGTACCTTCTTCTGTACTGATTATAGGCTCATTGGGCACATCTCCAACTTGGGTACTATCCTCTCTGCACTCGATATCCTCATCCTCAGTCAAATCTACCGTTATGACACCATGTGAGTTCACCTTGGAACAATCGATTCTCCTTCTCTTCAGTAGTTGAAGTATGTTGGGCATCGGTGGCTAGTTTCTGTTGTTTGTGTAAGCCGAAGTTTGTTGATGTTTTGATCAATAGGGAGAGAGCAAACAGCTGCAAAATCACCCAGAGAGGTCAGGGAAGAATAAAGTGCGATTATGAATAGCTTAGAAATAATCTACATTTTGCAGGCTTGACACTATTCACGTCTTCTTTCTTTGAAATGGTTTCGTAAAGCCCAAGTACTAACAGAGTAAATAAAGGGAAACGTCATCGCTAATTCTCCAGTCCAATTTTCTCTTTCAACTCTCTGTTCTCAACAATGAGCTTCTCCACAAGCTTCGTCAAGTTGTCCACCTTCTCATAAAGAGGGTACGCTTCCCAGCCAACACCACTTTCAATGCCTCTTTCAATTGGTGGTGCAACTTTTCTAACCTTTTGGAACCACTGTGTACTCACTCTGAAGTGTGGATCCGCTCTTTCTGCAGCGATTTGCTCTGTCATGTCCACATTGTTGCGAATTCTTGACTCATGTGCACCATCTCCAGCGAAAATACCCTCATAAGCGTCCTCATAGCCATCTGTAAGGTCCCATTCACGATCAACTTCATTGGCGTCATCGCTTAGTCTCCTTGAACGATTGTATTGCACCCTTCTGGCATCACGAGTCTCTTTGATAGAGATGTAGCACAGGAATGGAGCATATATCACAAGCATCACCTTGTAGAGTAGTTGGTGAAAGATACAACCAGATAGGAACATCGCCAATGGTGACAAGATGATCTCGATCAAGTTCAAAGGAGGGACAAACACACAGGCATCTGGAGCACGGATGTACCTTAAAGTCTTAGCAGCCACGAGGGCCATATACTCATCCGTGGCATTATCATAGATCTTCTGATAAGCAGACGAATACAAAGCGATAAGGATGTTCAACAAGATGACAGTAACCAAGAATGAGTAGAAGTAATACAGGATCCCTGCATACGGTGGAGAAAACTTCTCAAATGTGGAAAAATCGCCACCACCGAGGATTGTCTGTGCTAATGTCTTCATGATAATGATAGTAGCATCACGTTTACCATCTGCTGAGTCCAAGCCTAGTAAACCTTGTAAGAATCCAAGGATAACAACCGTTAAGAGTGCGAAGAAGATGAGTGACTCTTTCATCATCACTTTTACAACGACAATCATGGCACCGACAAATCTTTCAGCGTCAAGGTAGAGCAGGAGGCGACCATACATCAGTGGTGCAGCCAACGAAAGAACTCGGAAGGAAGCTTGGTCAAAGGCAACAGCAGCTGGCGAGTCCCAATTTTTGGATAAGGAAAGCATTCTGAGTATAAAAGATGCTGTGACAAGGGAATATAAACACTCATTCAAGATTGACCAAAAGGAGAGATAGTTCCAGCCCACATGATAAAATTTTGTCACTTCGTCATGGATGTATGCAAACGTTGACAGATAGAACAGATATTCAAATGCATCCACCTCAACAGGCCCAGTATCATCCTTATTCACAATGAAGGTATATAGAATGAGATATAGGAACGAAAATCCAATCTCTAGGGCATTTTGATACATCGGGGTCTTGATTCTGTCAGGATCGAAGTGTGCCTTCAAAGTAGGCTTTCCAACTTGTCTGTACAGCACATATGAGGAGGGATCATTGGCACTCTGGATGATCCAACCCCTCCATAACCACTTCAGACAACGCTGGTAACCAGAAGAACCAATTACGATGGTAGAGTGCATATCCACAGCCAGTTCTAAGGCATTTGCAGAGTCAGAGTCTTCTGAGTTCAAATTCACAATATAACGACGGCAAAGCATCTGGATGAACAAGTGCTTGTCATCTTCCTGAGATTCGATGATCATTTTAGCAATCTGTTGAGCTGTGGAGGCCCTTAAGTAATACAATTCAGAATCATGGAGTTCAGTAACACTTAGTTCCCAATACCAACCTGTAACTTTCAACAGCGCAAAAATGAGGACAGCACGATACTTATACGATGATGATCCCCGTTCACCGTTTCCTTGACCACCAGCTGCTTCAAGGGCCAGTTGAACGACGCTTGAGGTCAAGATCTTTGAATCAGGAGAGAGGACAACGGATTGATCGAATTGGATGGGGATGACGTTATCGATCAGATGTTTCAAGTTAAGGCAGATTCTGAGAACTTGTCGAGGTGATGGAGGTATGTAAGCCGAGAGCTCATCTTCTGTGAGTGGGAGGAGGTTGTCTGTCGACATTGCTGCTGGGTGAGCCTTGCCGGTGGTTGCTGGCTGTGTTGTTTTGCTGCAAGTGACAGAACTGAAATTTGATGCGATTCTAAACACTCTGAGGCTTAATTACGACGTTAATGTTTGGTCAACTTTTCTTAGATTAGACTACTGGCAATATTGCACTTCCTTCTCATCACCCAGAACTCACACTGGTATTTCCATCCCCCCATCGCTTTAGCATCAGATGCATATGCACATTCTATCCGACTTTCTCTATGTATTATTTCAAACCAATTTGAAGCCAGTTGTAGCAAATCGTCCAGTGACATCTCCAGTCCTTTTACAGGAGCGGAGCAAGTCACACCGTCGGCCCTCTTAATCTCATGGATGTCCTCTGCATCTTCAAAATGCCATAGTAGTGGTCCAAAATTTATCCATAATGCACCAGGTTTCAGGCAATGATTCAAAGTCCTGAGATATTCAATGACGTTCGAAGATGTATCGATGAAGAAATGAGTGACACAGCAGTCCATTAGCTCTTTGTTATAGTCACGAAACTCTATTGCTGATGGTTGTCTCGAGTAATGCTGAGATTCACTTAGGTCCTGAGGGCCGTACAGATCAGCGAATGACCCTGAAGCAATTGACATAAGTTCGCCGATGTTTATGGTTGGATGGTCAAGTTGTGTATGATGTAGCAGTGAACCTGGATGGACATCTGGGAAGAATATTGGTCGTGTTTGGAGCCCTCTAGATAACTGGTTTGATCCTGTGTGGATGTATGGGAATATTGAGTACGCACTTTGAGTATAGGCATGGTTCAAGATGTAGTTCGAGGCGAGAAGCATATGATAGCTGAACTCGTTTCCTTGACACCAAAACCCTCTTTTAACAAACTCAAAGTTCATTCTGCCTAGCCCTGCACCGGGCACTAGCACTTTCACTTTGTGTCTCGATTCAAAATCAGGAAACTCCTTCTCCATGAATTCCATTATCCTTTTAAATCCAGTGTCTCTCTCAATTTTACCCTCTGAGGCCCATTCTCTTACGATTTGTTTCATGACGTACCTCACTTTATCATAGTCTTGAAAAGCTGCATTGCCCCAAGAGTCAGGCTGCGTGTTTACCCCCCAGGACGGTGCCACTTCAATTGCCAGTCTTCTCATGAATTCACCGTTCATGCGAATACAGTGCTCAAGAGTGGCCAGATGGTCGTTGAACCAGGGGATCAGTTGTTGTTCTGCGAAAGTGAGGGAGTCGAACTTCATCTTCTTCGGCGAGATGAGTTCTTTCCTGGCGAACTCTTCATACCTGTAGAAGGCATTGCTGGTCAGTTGTTAGTCAGTGGAACTTGTATTTGTGTATCGTCATCGTACAAAGTACTCACACAATGTCCTGTAGTGCCTGTTGTTCTTCGTCCATGTTCGTGTTGTTATGGTGTGGTGGTGTTGTGAAGTTCGTATCGGAGATAGTCAATAACAACACAACAACAGAGCACCGTGGCCACACAATTGTGGAATACACAGTATTCAATGACTGATACCAACTCAGTGACCACAGCCCAAATAACTCACGCTAAACAATTATAGTTGATCCTATGTCAAAACATCGATCATAGACAACCAATCACAGGACAGCCATTGACACTTTACCCCAGACTCCCATCGATCCGGGAGAACTTTTCAACGGGACACAAACAACGGTGACACATTTCTGACTCTGTCTCGCTAGGATGGCTGGAAGGGAAGGCAAAGTGGTGTGGGTATGCAAGTGGTACTTGTCGTACTATCATCGAAACTAAATGAGTGGTGTGGTGGGTGCTGTGTGTAACACCTTCTCGGAGATTTCCGAACTGGTGAGTACTCTCTGGTGGGCCCGCCCGCCGTTGTCTAACAGTTGCCCCCCTCCCTCCGCTAGGCAGAGCTCTCCAGCCCCTCCTGCCTAAACTCCAGGTGGTTCGGCCGGAGTCTCTCAGCCTGGGGCGCCGGTTTTTCCACTTCGCCGAACGGAAGGTGATAAGAACAACTATATAAAGAGCCATGAGGAACCAATTCTCACAATGTCTGTGTCCTTCAAAAATAGTCAATCACATCAATTTATCAACCCACAATGGTCAAGATCACCCTTGAAGGCGTCAAAGTTCTTGCCCCAGTGTCCCAGGAGGCACTGTACACATCTGGCACTACTGTGGCAGATATCATCACCAAGCCAGCTTTGGAATTCGTTACCCTCCTCCATAGAACATTCAACCCTCGTCGTAAGGAATTGCTAGAGAACAGACAGAGAGTTCAGGCTAGACTCGATGCCGGTGAGACACTCAACTTCCTCAAGGAGACAGAAGCCATCAGAAATGATCCGACTTGGAGAGGCCCTATTCTCGCTCCAGGCCTCATTGCAAGAAACACAGAGATCACTGGTCCACCAACAAGAAACATGTTGATTAATGCCTTGAACTCCGATGTCAAGACCTACATGACCGACATTGAAGACTCTGCTTCTCCCACGTGGGAAAACGTCGTATATGGCCAAGTGAACTTGTACGATGCCATCAGAGGTCAAGTTGACTTCACAAACACTGTCACTGGTAAGGAATACAAAGTCTCTAAACCACTGGGTCAAACTCCTACTTTGATCCTCAGACCAAGAGGATGGCATATGGTTGATAACCACATTACAGTCGATGGTGAGCCTATCTCTGCGTCATTGTTGGATTTCGGTCTCTACTTCTTCCACAACACCAAGCAGCTTATCGACAATGGCCATGGTCCATACTTCTACTTGCCAAAGATGGAACACCACCTGGAGGCCCGTCTATGGAATGATGTATTCAACGTTGCACAAGACTTTATCGCCATTCCAAGAGGTACAATCCGTGCTACTGTCCTCATTGAAACACTCCCTGCAGCCTACCAAATGGAGGAAATCATCTGGGAATTGCGTCAACACTCCTCTGGTTTGAACTGTGGTCGTTGGGATTACATCTTCTCTACGATTAAGAGATTGAGAAACAAGCGTGAGCACATTTTGCCAGACCGTGATCAAGTCACCATGACTTCTCCATTCATGGATGCCTATGTTAAGAGATTGATCCAGATCTGTCATCGCCGTGGTGTCCACGCCATGGGTGGTATGGCTGCACAGATCCCAATCAAAAATGACGTTGCTGCAAACGAAGCTGCAATGACAAAGGTTCGTAACGATAAGATTAGAGAGCTGACAAAAGGTCACGACGGTTCTTGGGTTGCACATCCAGCATTGGCCGCAATTTGTAACGACGTCTTCAGTGAGATGGGTACTGCTAACCAGATCCACTACATCCCAGACTATGATGTCCCAGTTTCCGAACTGACCAACACAAAGATTGAAAGTGCTAAGATCACTGAACATGGTATAAGACAAAACTTGTACATCGGTCTCTGTTACATGGAGGCTTGGTTACGTGGGTCTGGTTGTGTACCAATCAACAACTTGATGGAGGACGCTGCTACTGCTGAAGTGTCAAGATCTCAATTGTTCCAATGGGTTAAGCACGAAGTCACGTTGGATGATACTGGTGCCAAAGTCACACCAGACCTTACTACAAAGCTCCTCGAGGAAGAAACTTCAAAATTGTTGAAGACAGCTCCACAGGGCAACAAGTTTGAGTTAGCTGCGAAATACTTCAAGCCTGAGATCAGAGCTGAAAAATTCAGTGAGTTCTTGACCACACTGTTGTACGACGAAGTTGCTACTCCAGGTGAGCCAATTGACTTGTCCACCTTAAAGGCATAAAGCATCATATTTGTATTTACATGAAATTTGAATCGAAACTACACTTTATGTAACTAGAATACTTCTTGGTAGAGAAAGAAATTGTGTAAACCTGTATCAAGAGAATCATCTAAACCGAACTTATTTGAAAAGAGAGAAAGAAGAAGCTCACCATTGGTGAAGGAAACGAGGACGCAGAACAGAAAAGAAAATAAAACAAAAAGAGAATCAAAAGAAGCAAAAGAAGGAAGGGGAAAAATACCATATCGACAAGAGCACTTAATGCATGAGAAATCAAAAAAAAAGGTAAAAGTATAAAAGAAATGCTCCAGAAAAGAAATAACGCATTAACAGATCAAAAAAAAAACGAAGACAATAGGTTGGGGACATGCTTGATGATAAAAAATCAAACGATAACAGTTAGAAGATCAAGAAAACCAAAGAAAGCGAGTCCGATGCTCCAGTAAGACAGAAAATTCACAAATTTGATAGTCATGTTCAAAAGAGAAATACGAACAAACCACGTAACGAAAAAAGAAAGTGAAAGACACAGAAAAAGACGCCAATCTAAAGAAAGAAGAAAATCTGCCATGCGGCGACAACCACTCATGAAAGGAGGAATGATAAAGATGCTGAACAAGAGGTCTTAAGATAACTGCAATGTCAAACGAAGATAGAAGTGGAAGTAGAGATAAAAATAACGAAAGATGGTGCAAATAAAACAAATGTTCAACCTTAGAGCTCAGAACATCAAAGCACCAAATGCAGCAGCAGCAATGGCACCCGCAGCGACACCGCTCTTCAAAGACATTGCAGAATTCTCAGCATCATTGCCTTCATCTAAGACAGTAGCATTGGTCTCGTTGTTATGAACCGGCTCAGTTTCATTGGCATGTGGGTAATCGTAAGATGGGATGTCGACATCCTCTTCGACAGTCTCTTCTTCAAGCTCAACTGGGGCCTGCTCAACTTCTTCAGTGTAGTCTTCGACTGGTGTTGGGGCGCTGGAGTCGTGGTCTGTAGCTGCTTGAGCCATGGCCAAAGCGGAAATGGCAAAGATGATAAGAGACTTGGAGTACATTGTGCGTGGGGGATGGACGGTCGTTTGGATAATATTAAGTCACAGAGAGAAAGAAAGAAGTGAGTGACAAAGAGAAAGGAGATAAATGGGTATCAACCCGCTATTTATGTTGTTTTAGATATGTGACACAAAGACGATACCACAAAACCGTTGTCACGGAAATCACGAAGAGCAGTCACATGGTTCAAGGAACACATGCGTGATGGTAACTGGTTAATTCAGGAAGCAAGGTATTTACATAGCCCTGCTGAGAACCAAAAATCCGGATATTGTCACCACCCAAGACAGGTAACGCTCCTCCCCGAAAGACATCATTGTTGAAAAGTACACAATACTGTGTCCCGCTGCAGAATAAACCAGATCACTGCCGCGTTGTCATGGAAACATCCCAACTCCTCGCGAATTCCTTTTACATCCTTCAGACCGCTGCGCCACAGTTTTTGCTTCCTTTTGCGGATGGCGCAATCGCCATCCGCCACCGGCCGCGAAATTCGCCCAATGTGGTAATTTCGGCGTGCCGCGGATAAGAAATTTCCAGACTGACTCAGTCTGCCTTGGGGGCAGACAAGTTGAAAGTTGAAACTTTTCACAGTTTTCTTCTTCAAGTTTACCAACACCAACCAATAGCTATGACCAAGAATATATCTATGGACACTCTCGTCGTCTCCTCCGGAAATGACGATCAGCATAACGCTTCCGTGGCTCCTTTGTACCAAACAACCACTTTCAAACAGAAATCCCTGACTGATATGGGAGAGTATGACTACACAAGATCTGGTAATCCGACAAGAACACTGCTGGAGCAGAAATTGGCTAACATCATGAACGCCGAAAAGGCTTATGCCGTGACAAGTGGTATGGGTTGTCTGGATGTCATTACCAGACTCCTTGGGCCTGGGGATGAAGTGATTGCAGGTGACGATTTGTACGGTGGTACTCATAGATTACTCACCTTCTTGAACAAAAAAGGATCTATCGAGTTGAAACACATCGATACAACAGACACTGAGATTGTTAAGAATACGCTGACCAAGAACACAAAGATGATCTTGTTAGAGTCCCCAACCAACCCATTGATCAAAGTTGTTGACCTCCCAGCTATCTCCAAGTACATTAGAGCCAACTACCCTCAGTGCATCATTGTCTTCGACAATACGATGATGACCCCACTACTGCTCTCTCCGTTGGACTACTGCGATATCCAATATGAGTCCGCTACAAAGTATCTTAATGGTCATCATGACATCATGGCTGGTGTTCTCGCAGCAAGAGACCAACAAATTATTCAGGACTTGTACTTTGTGATCAATTCTATCGGATGTGGTCTGGCCCCATTCGATTGTTGGCTCTTGCTCAGAGGGTTAAAAACCTTAAGTATCAGATTGGAGAGACAGCAGAAAAATGCTTTGAAATTGGCCCATTGGTTAGAAGATGCTGGTTTCAGAGTGAGATATCCAGGCTTGAAATCCCACTCACAACACGAGTTGCACAAGTCTTTCAACAAAGGGTTTGGTGCAGTCTTATCCTTTGAGACAGGCTCTATTAAACAATCTGAAGTCATTTGTGAAAGCACGCAGACTTTTGGTGTCACCGTCTCTTTTGGTTGTGTTAACTCTTTGATATCTATGCCTTGCAGAATGTCCCATGCGGCCATTGATGCGAAGACTAGAGCAGAGAGAGCCCTTCCAGAGGATTTGATCAGATTATGTATCGGAATCGAAGATGCCGATGACTTAATTGAAGACCTTAAGCAGGCATTGCTTAAGAGTGGTGCCCTTAAGGAAGTTGGTGGTGTCTTGACAAGACAACTCCAATCTAAGCTGTGATTGTATCAACTCCAGTCACTGCTGAACCGCACTTATATTCACTTCGATATGGTGTGCACTTGGAGATCGTTTCAACATACACTCTGTGCTTCACCGACTGGGGCGACATCTGTCCGCCTTTACCATTTTTCTATTTTCATCACTATTGCATTTTGATAGAGGTTTCCAACAACCCAGCATTTGTTATTTCTACTATTCTTATACCTTGCCAGGGCCCTAGATTCCAACATCGTGGTTCCATGTTTACGACCAACCACCATTTTGAGTGACCATTCCAACATTGTTATCTCACATCCTTACTTAATGACGACTCCTTTTCAATTCCAACATTGAAAGTCATGATTATCATCAGGCCCATATTCCAACATCTGGTGCCGTTTCAATATATGTTCTGAGGGACATTACAGAGAATATTCTTATGAGCGTGTGTGTAGTTTATCTACATGTAGTTAGTTGCTGATGAGGGGGTTCGTACTTATACATGTTAAACGTTATCTGCCAAAGCTTCATAACCTGGAGAAACACTCTCATAGCATTTCAAAAAGAGTGTCTTCTTATGTTTTTCCAAGAATTGTAACAGTTGCTCAATGTGTTCTTTTATCGTGGCAACGCTCTGTTGATCCATTGTAGTTTGTGCAATCAGGGCAGGAAGAGAAACCATCAATCTTAGTAGATGCTCTGCACCATAGATATGACTCAACTCTTGGTCCTTGAGTTTAGGGTCCTTGGTCAAATCCAGATATTGTTGCCTTTCGAACCTATAGAGAAGGATGTTCCCTAGAGATCTGTTGAAATAGATTTTCATTCCTGATAAAAACTCCTGTAGGATCTCACTCTCAATGTTACTCTTCTTACCCAAAGATTTTCTAAATTTCGATAATATCTCATCCACAGGGGTATTTGATGGTAATTTCAAGAGTTGGTGATCTTTAGTGACGATCTCCCAATCGTCAACGAGAAGGGACTTCAGGGAATCAGGTATGAGGATGACAATCTCCGGCTTTCTGAAATAATCCTCCTCAGTCTCCATATCGAGCTCATTACGTCTCTTATTAGCCCTAGCGATGACACCGCCCGAAGAAGACTTGGAGACATCGATGGATCTCTTACCATTGGAAGCAGAGACGCTGGAAGTGGCATTTAACGCGGCTCTCTTCAAATCCTTCTGTAGTTTGAGATTCTCCACCGTGAATGCCTTCAATCTTTGCAGTGGCACCCATTCGTCCCATGAAGACTTCCAACCTTTGTAATGAATGTAGTAACTTTTGTCATCGTGGAGTTCCTGTGGGATCTCTTCGAGCTTCATAAGTTCGTCCCCATCTTTTGTCTGAACAACGTCCTTACCCGGTTCATGGATCTTCACGATCTTCGCTTCGTAGAGTAGCGGTCCGTGGAAGGCCAAGCACTTCCCATTCAACACAAGATCAACCATTGCTCTGTCGTAACTTTGCTGTTATTGCTTCCCTTCCTGTTGTTGAAGTTCTGGTTGTTGTGTCTATTATTGTTGTTGCGGTGCCATTGTGTTTGTTGCGGACACGAAGGTGAAGAAACTCGCCAATTTCCCGTTTTGGGAAAGTCGCTAAATATTTTGCCAATTGTCGCCCATACAACGAAATTATTGACGCGTTCGTTTCGCAATTGTTCAAAATTCAGTAACTTACTGAATGAGACTATTTCTCGCAGTTATTTTTTCCCTCTCGCGAATTCTCTGACGACGTTTTGTGTTGCTTGAAATCTCCCTTGGAACATCGACAAGAAACAGGGCGATTTCAAGAGAATTTCGGTCTGAAAGGAGGGCTTTTCTAACCTCCATTTGTTGCCTTGGTTAATATCACAATTTTCATCGGTGATTGTGACATTTTTTGTGTTTTCACGGGATTTCTATTATCTTTCCTTTTGCTTTAACCCTGTTAAGGTAACCCAATAGTCTCCACTTGTGAACACTCTGGTACTCCCCCCATTGACCTCCCCTGACTGATCGATTCAATGTCCCAGACGCAGAACGCAAACGTCATTGGCATCCACTACAAGGTGGGTAAGAAGATTGGTGAAGGCTCTTTCGGTATCATCTTTGAAGGTGTCAATCTCTTGAACAACCAACAGGTCGCAATCAAGTTCGAACCAAGAAGAAGCGAGACTCCTCAACTACGCGATGAGTACAGAGCATACAGGATATTGGCCGGATCCTTTGGTATACCACGCGCCTATTACTTTGGCCAAGAGGGCCTGCACAACATTTTGGTGATCGACCTCCTTGGCCCTTCGTTGGAAGATCTCTTTGATTGGAGTGGTCGTAAGTTCTCCGTCAAGACAGTGGCCCAGGTGGCGAAACAGATGATCACGCGTGTCCAAGCTATCCACGATAAGGACTTAATCTTTAGGGATATCAAGCCTGATAACTTTTTGATTGGAAGACCAAATTCTCCAACAGCTAATACCGTACACATTGTCGATTTCGGAATGGCAAAGTACTATAGAGATCCAAAGACCAAGCAGCATATACCGTATAGAGAGCGCAAGTCGCTGAGCGGCACTGCAAGATATATGTCCATCAACACACACTTGGGAAGAGAGCAGTCAAGAAGAGACGACTTGGAGAGTTTGGGGCATGTGTTTCTGTACTTCCTACGAGGCTCTTTACCATGGCAGGGTTTGAAAGCACCAACAAACAAACAGAAGTACGAGAAGATTGGTCAGAAAAAGAAATCTTCTCCGATCTCTGAGTTGTGCGAGAATCTGCCAACTCAATTTGGTGATTACTTGGCATATGTGAGAAACTTGAAATTTGAAGAGGAACCGGACTACGACTATTTGAGATCTCTTATGGACCTTGCATTGGAATCAGTGCATGAAGTTGAAGATGGTTATTATGACTGGATGGGGCTTAACGGTGGGAGAGGCTGGGACTCACAAATCAATAAGAAACCAAACCTTCATGGATATGGCAACCCCAATCCAAGAAATGCCCAACAGCAGAGCATCCCAACTGGTTCACAGCAGCAACAACAGTCAGGTCAACTGAAACAGAAAGTCCATTCCATGAACAATTCGAGAACAAAGACTCCAAAATTGGGGCAGGCAAACTATTTGCTGAATTCATCCCAGTATGCTATGAATTCCAACAAGGTTAGTGATCCGCAGCAGAACCTGATTTCTGATCAGAATGACCTGAGATCAGACTCTTCCGAGAAGGGCTTCTTTGCCAAGATTTGTTGTTGCTCATGATATCTGGGTCTGTCTAATCATCTGGCATCTACATTCCATTTCATCATAAAATAAGGTCTCTTCCCTCTGTATGAGCTCTAATTGTGCTATTCTGTACGTTTTATTCAATTCTTAACGACGGTGGAACTCGTAATACTTGTCCTTTTTCTTTAATCAATCATTTGATTCTACTGTGTAATTCTATAACAACATAAACATTAGGGGTATTTCATTAGGGGTTTTCTAAGAAGCTTATATGAAAACGAGCTGTCTTTCCAATTCTTGTCTCATCAGCACACCAAGTGGGACAATCTTTTCATATGTGAATGCAGCACGGACATCTTCCTTCATCGCCTCATTGTGATCACTGTTAAGCGTTGAGCCGGAAGTACGTCTTTCCACTGATCTCATCATTGGATCCACCAAGGTATCCAAAGATCCGTTCTGTAAGTTTGTGATACTGTTCTGCTTCGCATGCATTGGAGAGTTGACTGCCGTGCTCTCTGGTGTAATCTCGAAGGCTTGTTCGAATAGGGATTCATCATCGCTTGTATTTAATTCTGGCAAACTGTGCAACATCTCATTCATGATGGCATCAGAAGTTCCCTCTTCTGCTATGAAAGAATCAACCCCTCTTTTATCATGGACACCAAGGAATGAAGATGAGTCAATAGATAATATCTTGTTATCCGTGGAGCTCATATCCACGATAGCTGTCTTTGCAGCAGGGATCAATGTACCACATTGTCTCTTCTTCAAATTGGCATAGATATCAGTGTCAGCCGTCAAGAATCTATTACCCATGTACTTGATACTATTAAGTCCTTCTCCTAGACAGCAGTCTGACAAGTCCTCTGACAGGTTCAAATCCCAATGGATGATACTTCCATCTTTACCCCCTGTGTAAAGGTCACTTGCACTCTCTTCCGACCATTCCAAACATGTAACCATGTCGTTATGGCCTTCCAACTTGCCAAAGGAGGCCTGTGCTCTAATATCCCAAAGTCTAACAATACCATCCACATGGGAAGCAGCGATGACATTGGAGTCATAAGGAGCCCATTTGATACAATTAGAAGATCCCAATTGTTGTCTTGGAGTGAAGATCGAAGGTGTGCTCTGGCTTGCTCTCAGATCGTTCAGAGCTATACCAAATTCACCACAGAGCGCCACAATACCATTTGCTGCAAGAGATGCATCAAAGTTTAGAAGCCCAATGTGTTGTGTTTTCAATATAGGTAGATCTGATCTATGTTGCATGTCCCAGAGGAAGATACTTTCATTACAACTTGAGAGGAAGTTCTGTCTGTTTGCGATCCAGTTTGGTACAGCTATCCTTTGGACACTGAGACTGCGTAGTCTATTCGAACTAAAGTGTTTCTTATGGTTGAATCTCTTGACGATGCTGGCACTTTCTTCTGAGTTTGAATCTGGGATGGAGACAATGTGGACGGTACCGTTTCTATGACCGGTCAGTAATGTACTTTCTTCAGTATCGTGGTTCAACCATTGCACAGATTCAATGTAAGGTAGGGAAATAGTTTGCTGATGTGTTAAAGCCATATCACCATAATTAATGTCATAAATGAACAAATTAGAATGGTTCTTACCAGAGGAGATAGCGACCTGTTCTGGATTCTCCTTGTTCAGAGCGACAGAGGTGAGGTATAGCTCATCATCAGGGATCCTCCAATAGTTCGATGCAATACTCGTGTTATTCTTATTCACCGTCTTGTCCAAGATCTCATTACGAGACTCCTTGTACATCCAACTCTCATTGGAGAACTTTCTCTGAATGTGTGGTTGTGAGCATGCCCTCTTTGTAGCGTGCTGACGGAAGATAGAGGAAGGGGTATAATAATCCATGACGCCTTATAGTGTGCTGGGTAACCTAAGGGAGGAAGTAGTGCGCCCCAAGCGTCAGATATATAAAGGTCCCGAAGTGTCAGATGGCTGGCAGCTGGCCCATGTCTCAGTTGACCCATAACCCGAAACGAGTAACCAACAGTCTCTTTCTGGGTATCTTATGTACGATGATGCCCGTTCCATATCTTTGACGCTCATAATGACTACACCCTATGCACTCAGCTCCTTCATTCTTTGTAGCTTTCCTTTTACGCTGATGGCTGGCAGCGCTGCTTGGTAAACAAAGCTGCGGTCCTGCATGTGCGCCCTCCGTAGAAGAAAATCTCCAGCCACCTCGGCCCAGAACTGCTTAAACCACGAACGCAATCATCTTTTTAACTCAAGAGATGTGATGCCGACTGAATGTTTAGAGGACTTTCAAATAGTATATGCTATATACTATATAGTGACCATTTCATACTCTATAATTGGCAACGAGAGCGATTCTTTGCTGGCCCACCCTAAGACGAGTCCCTGTCAGAGTGGCATCAACAAACGTGTTACGTCTACCAGCTCAGTTTGGCAGAAAAGTGCAGGATTGTCATGAATCTGGTAATGGCGTTGTCATCGACTAGTCTCCAGAAGATCAAGCTTATCTCGTGGAGTGAAAGGGGCGAGCTCTGCTATGTATGAAAATTGAAATGGAGATTTAAGTATCTTCTCTTGTAAGATCTTTCCATAATACGAATGATCAGTTGACCCTTCTAATATGATCTCTCTAATCCAAGATTGAGACCACTTATCAACCAGCTTATACAACTCAGCTACACATGCCACCATCAGGTTCCTTTAATTTCAACCGTTACTCTAATTACCACCGACGAAGTAATCCAGCAAATCCACCTTTGTCACCACATTCACAGGCTTCATATCCTCATCAGTGACAATAGCACATGCATTCTTCTCAAAGAACTGGTTCAAATCCTTAAGCGAAGTCTTTGCAGTAATCTTGGAAAACTTCTTTTTTGATGACTTGTTATCGTTGAACAAGTTCACATCATCAAAGTTGTTCAACTTTCTGAAATCCAGGATGATGGATTCAACAGAATCATTTAGGGAGATGACACCTGATGATACAGACTTCAGCAGCTTGCTCAATGTAATTAAACCGATCAACTTGGCATTCTTGACCGATAAAACAGGTAATTGATCAAATCCATTATCCTTGAGGATCTTGATAACTGTTTGAACCTTTTCATTAGAATACACAGTTACCACAGGTTTCAAGTTCAAAGAAGCAATGGTCTCAGTGGATAAATCCTTAGTCTTTGGCTTAGTCTCAAGTTCGAAGCCGTTAGACTTCATCCATTCATCATCGGCAAACTTGGTCAAATAGGATCTAATAGAGTCTGGAAATACCACAACAATGGTATCATCCTCTGTCAACTCTGGGTGATCCTTACAGTATTTCACAACAGCGGCCATGGCGGAGCCAGAAGAGCCACCAACAAGGATACCTTCTTCAGCAATGATTCTTCTAGCCAAAGTGAAAGACTCCTGGTCCTCGGTCTTGTACCAGATATCCACATTCTCTCTCTTCAAGACATCTGGAACGAAATCATAACCGATTCCCTCAACTTTATATTGCGTCACATCAGTCTCATTCAACTTCTCAGGCAAAGCCAAGATAGAACCTACGGGATCAGCAGCAATGACAGTGACATTTGGATCTTGCTCTTTCAAGTATCTAGCAATACCGGTAATGGTACCACCAGTACCTGCCCCAGCAACTAAGGCGGTTAATTTCCCCTTTGTCTGCTTCCAGATCTCATAGCCTGTGGTGTAGTAATGAGCATCTGGATTGTTAATGTTGCCGTATTGATCCAAGATAACACAGTTCTTGATCTCCTTCTCCAATCTTCTAGCAACACCAATGTGAGATTCCGGAGAATCAAAAGCAGCCTCTGTTGGGGTTCTAATGATCTCGGCACCGAGTGCTTTCAGGACAGAAACTTTCTCATTGGACATCTTTTCAGGTAAGGTGATAATCACTCTGTAACCCTTAACAGCACCGACCAACGCCAACCCAATACCCGTGTTACCAGAAGTTGGCTCACAGAGACAGTAACCTGGCTTGATTCTGCCTTCCTTCTCAGCCTCTTCAACCATTCTCAAGGCGATTCTGTCTTTGATACTACCACCGGCATTGAAGAATTCAACCTTAGCCAAAACCTGCGGTCTAATCCCAAGGGATTGTGGCACCTTGTTCAGTCTCACAAGGGGCGTGTTACCGATGAGCTCAAGGATGTTTTCGTTGAGCTCATGGATCTTGGAGTCTCTTTCAGTGGTCATTGTGGTGCTTTGCTATCCTGTGGAAGTTATAACTTTTCCGTTGATTGGTGGAAGAAGAGGGATTTCGAAATCCAAATTCTTTGTTTAAAAGCTGTGCTCCCACTTCAGCGCACGGCAAACCTCATCGGTCAGGACACTTTGTCTACAGTGAGATAACGATTTGACGGAAGATAGAAAGAGTCTTGCCCTTGATGTATCCGCTGGAGTAGTAGACAGTTACCTTCTTCAGCGGTAATTATATATACCGACAGATTAAGGCAGTATCTTAAAGACCATGAACTGGGTCAATTCTGCAGGGTGGTTTGACACCTTTTGAGATAGTGGCATGGCACGTGAAGTTGCGACTGAGAGACAGTCCGTTGGAAGTAGGGATGCCTGTGAATTGTAAGGTGTTGATATCTGGTTGTTACCTCTTTAGCATTATAATGAATAGCATTTCATGTTGACAGGTAATCCGATTGTAATAGAAGTTAGTGATATTATGCTCATGGTTGTGAGGCCTCACTTTTTTTTTATTGCAACTACGGGCGGTTCTTAATGCCAAGATTAAAAACTTCAAGATGAAGCGGTGGCTCAATGGTAGAGCTTTCGACTCCAGTTGGAAATTTAACAGTGCAATCGAAGGGTTGCAGGTTCAATTCCTGTCCGTTTCATCCTTTATTTTTTTCTTTGGGATATTATAATATATTACATAAGGCTGCGAGCTACTGCTGCTGCCCCAATAAATGATGACGTGAATATTAGCAATTGTTACGATGATTGTACAGCGTGTTTCATCAGTAAGAAGTACAAATTATGGCATGTTCATTACTTGTATAGTTTCCGTTTTCCGGTGGAACTGCCGGTATTTCATTTTTCCATCGCTGTTTGCGCCCGCCGTTCTGTCCCTGCACATCGAAAAGTAAACAAATAATCAAAACAAACAAACAACAGCAGTCTAAAATTCTTCTTCGAGAAAGCATTTTCAGAGATATTACTCCAGAGCTACAAACCACATACCCAAAGGCCCAGATGAGGGATAACTCGCTGGACAAACTGGAATTGCAGAGCAGACTTTATGACATACTTCTCGACATCAATCGCGGTAAGCCATATGTCACATCGGCACAGATACAACAATTCCTTGAGCTGGTGGAACTCAAATTTGGTATACTGATCGACACCGATAAATGGGACACGGTAAAGCTGTTCATATCACGGTATCTTGACCTGTGTGTTGATAAGAACATCTTTTTGGAGTTCTTGAACGACCTGGTACAGTTGGATTTTGTGCAATATGTGATGGATAGATATGAGCCTAAGAATTACGGGGTTACATCCACGCTGGGATCGCCATTGGCATTGACTGAGAAGTTGAGACGACCTCAGTTACAGCCCGATTACATGAAAGTTTCGAATCATATCAGTGATAGTATAGAAAAGCTGGCTACGAGGGTATTACCGAAGCATCCTGAGAAACCAGTGATCAAGATCAGTGTCCTGGGATCAGTGCGATCATTCTTGAAGAAAATACCTTCACTATTGCCATATCTGAACACATTATTACTCCTGTTGCTTATATTCTTGCTTATATCGCAGAATATCAGCTTGAAACATCATGTCTTCCCGTTGATTGAAAGATTCTTCCTATATGACACAGCAGATGACATCTATTGGTGGCAACGATATCGATGGTGTGAGGAATTTGTGTGGAGTATCCTTGAAAGGATACAAGAATGATGACTAATGAATTCCTATCGCTTTTTATGAAATTGGACTCTCTTGCTGTTTGTGTTAAACGTATATCTTCCCTTGTCTTGACCACTACTTGTTTTTTATATGAATGCATATTGTTTTGTGTATATGATCAGAAGTTCCAAGAGCCTCACTTTTTGGCCATAGATTTCAAGATTGGTTCTATGCTATTTTTTGGCGTTAGTACAGCTAGAAACAGGTCCAAGAGAGCGTACGTACACTTCAGGGGAGATCTTAATACCAGCCTTGTCCATCTCATAGATTACTATAAATCATTATTAGTACCATCTCCGTCTTGTGTATTAGAAGCGACTAACCTTGGCGTAACGCCTCCTCGAGTTCTTTATCTTTCATGATAGCAGTAAATTGTCCAAATCCGCTCTTCTCGTTCAATCCTTTAGCTTTGACGAGATCTTCTACCCTCTTAAGGGCATTCACAACCTAAGCTCTGTTAGTAGCTGTAAAGAAGGGGAAATGGAAAAGACCCACCGCTGGTGTTGTTTGCATCTTATAAATCAGATCAACAACCTTTGGATTTAAGTTGTTATTCTCAGAGGCGTACCCTCTTCGAACGAGACTCAATGTATGCTGTGCACTTCTCAGGAGAATGCATCTTGGGAATGGGCGGGCGGACGTCAAGGTGAGCCTGAACATGGCGTTTTAATGGTCGTCTCTTTGAATATTTCTGAGTCGTGTTGTGCGAGATGACACAAACTGTTTGCCCCGTTCGCGTTTTGGCCCAACAAGGATCAACAAAGAGTAAACAAACTACACCGTCAACTGTTTATATCATAATACATTTATCCCTTTATATAGATCACGAAAACTTCCATCTGTTACCACAGTTCTCACATGTACAGAAAGTTGTCAGAGGCTCATCCGCAGATCTCGTCTGCAGTTGATAGTAACTCACCTTCTTTTCTTTACACTTACCACAGGTGAATCTATCCGTCACCGCTCTCTCCTGGGTGGCACCTTGGGCATTGAATAAGTTCTTCTTCTTGATCTCCTCGAGTTCCTTCTTTAGCGATTCAGGAGCCAATTCCTTTGTAGACATCTTAATTAACTGTGCTGCTGGTAATTCACCATTGTTGATTCTTGATCTCAACTCTGGGTTGTTCTTCTGTCTGATATTCGACGTCAACGTTCTTATTCTTTGGGTATACTTGGAATTTGAGCCTGTATCCATCTTCTCTGATTTAAAAACTTCACCTTCAATCTCCTTGGCCACTGCCAGGATGGCGTGCGGTGGATGCTCTGAATCAAAACAGAGAGCATTATAGAGCACTCTAACACAGTTGTTTCTGATCTTGTTCTCGTATATTGCAGTCTTCACGCCATCATTCTGGTCGTTTCTTGGTTGGTCCGCAACGTATTTGTTTTCTCTTTTTGGTTCTCCAACAGCTGTTGAAGCTGTTGATGGAGATGGCTTCTTGGTCGCCTTCAACTTCTTCTCCTTGGAAACCTCATCTCTCCAGTACTTAATGATTTTCCCCACTAGCTGGGAAATCTCCTTGTTCTCCGAGGACTTATGTTTGTTCACAGCGATACCAACTTTGGTTTCCTATTGGGTTGTTAGTATGTGTTCAATGAATATTATTGAAAAAGACAGTGACTGACTCTTAACAGCTGTTCAGTTGGTTTGATGTCACGCTTGAGGATATTCAAGATCTCCAACACGGTCTTGTCGTCCTTGGCCTTCTCCAACTGGCCGATGAACGTTCTGATCTCTTTAGCATCCATGGTCTCAAGAAGGTTTTCGAAGGTGCGATTTTACACTGCTATAAAAAGGAACAAAAAGGGAAGCAACGATGTTTCAAATAGGACGTCAAACTAGACACGTCGTTGATAACAAGGAATGTCTAACTAAGAGCGAATAGCACTGTGTAATTGTAAACCGATGTGATGTTCTTCTCTATTTGTTGTGTGTTTGTTTGTTTTTCAGGTCTTCCGGACTCAAAATTTGAACCCATTGACAACCGTCACATCCAAACATTTTTGGATAGTGCCAACTTTCAATCAGCTGCGAACCTTTAAGAACGACAAAAAACAGCGATAGTTTCATTAGATCTGCCGCTACGATCCCATAGAAAATGTCAGACAAAGCACCAGGAAGAATTATCTACATAGGATCTATTCCTTATGACCAGACAGAGGAGCAAATTTTGGGTTAGTAGAACTTCATACTACAATGGAAACCACATTACTAACGCAATGATCAACAGATATTGCTAAATCCATTGGCCCTGTCGTCAACTTGGAGATGATGTTTGATAAGGAAACTGGCAAATCCAAAGGTTATGCCTTTGTGGAGTATCCAGATGTTGAGACTGCCTCTTCTGCTGTGAGAAACTTGAACAACTATTCCATCGGTAACAGACAACTTAAATGTGATTTCAGTCGTGAAAACACTCTATCATCTGCAGGCGAAAACAGTTTAAGGGGCAAGAACGAGGATACACTCCCACCTTTGCCACCAGGCACCGCTTTACAACCTGGCCAATCCTATACTGATGCCATTACTGTAGCTGTTAGTTCCTTAGACAAGACAAGAGTTGAACAGATCGTCACAGATGTCAAGAAGATGGCATCAAGGAATCCAGTTCTTATGGAGAACCTGCTAGCACAATGTCCACAGTTGAGTTATGCCATTATCGCAGCACTTGTGCAGACAGGTAAGGCCGATACTAACGTCATCTCCCAAGTGTTCTTAAACAGTAGTCCTGAACAACAACAACAACAACAACAACAACAACAACAACAACAACAAGAGCCCCAACAGGTTCAAGCAAAACTCAGTGCTGAGCAAATCGCACTGATCAAAGAAGTCCTAGCTATCCCTGATGATGAAGTTCATGGACTTCCCGAAGAACAAAAAATAATGATCATGCAGATCAAAGAAGATTACAAGAACGGTGTATACGGTACAATCTAATCAAACTCAGGTTCAATCATGAATTGATACTCTATCTACTTTCCTAACTCCAATAAAATCTCTATCCTAGCATGTCTTAACCCTGGCCTTTCCAAGAACCTTTGAAACGATGACGAACATATTCATGAGGGTGACGTTCTCTACTAGCGAGAAAGCGACGAGGTAAAACCAACACGTCATCGTCGATAAGAATTGGATGAATCTGTTTCGTAAAGTTCTGCCATCCTAGAGGGAAGGTAACTGGATCATATTCGTTGTGGTTATATCCTTCCAAGTCAGGATGCTGAATCTTCTCCTGCAGATTAAATCGCCTATTTGGATTCACGATCTTTGAATTAGCAAAGTCGATGCCCAAGATCTCTTGACTGTATTTATAAACTTCATTCATGTAGTTAAAGATCACATCAGTGTACAGTGCTGGTCCTGTCCACTCAAGGATACCGTCATTTCTTGTAGGTGAGCCATCATTCATATTGTACGTCTTGGAACCCACTTTGAGATGTCTAGTTTGATTGTTGTAATGATTCAAAGTCAACTCTGTGATCCTGGCAACTAACTCTCTGTAAAGTGGATGTCCAGGCTTAGCTTGTATAGTCCACTGACAGAATTGTATACGACGAGGCATGAGACTTGGGTTCCAACTCGGATCATCCACATCTTCTTCCACGCCTACAACACAGCCGACCTGGTTTGGCATACCGTAAAGAGTCTCGTTGTAAGTTAACCAATTTTGAAGCTCAGTCTCCAAAGATGTATCAATGTCAGAGTACACGCCTCCTTCTGCAAATATAACTAAATATCTCATGAAGTCTGCCCGCAAGATGACCTTTGGGAGCGCCTCGTAAGCCTGGTGGATCTCTGGAACAGCTGCAAACACACGTTTCACCATTTCACTTTGCTCAGGATCTCCAAAGAAAGTATAATTAAATGAGCCTTTATCCCTGTCTTCCTGACTTTTGAAGGTTGACACTAGATCCTGCAGACCAGGATCTAACTCCTCAAATACGTTGGTCTTCCACAATTGCCAAATCTTGCGAGTCAATGGTTTGGTACCCTTCTCATAAGGGAATGCCTGTGCCAACCTGTACCTCAGATCCCCTCTCTCATATAGATTATGGACACGGTAATCATCAACATCCATATATCCCTTGTAATAGTCCTTATAGGCCTTATTCATCGTATGTCCTGAAGGCTCATGGAAATGATATGTAAGTGATAGCGAAAGATTAATGAAGACGACTAAACTCAACACAACGATGAGTGCGTTGGTCACTTTGAAGCGAGGTATTGGGAGATTTCCCAGAAACCTACTGATATCACTCATATTAACCAAAAATCAACGCTGATGGCTCTGTTGTTCTCTAGAAGTGAAACGTGAATACAAAATTCCCTTAAGCCTTCAGAGCAACCCCCTGCCCAATACATCCACCACATTTACCAAAAAAAACCCAATATCTTGGACTATTCTTGGACTATAGTTCTACTGCACATATTTAAACTATTCGTATCTGGAACGCATCGTAAGACCACAGCTAAATGCTGCACAAAATGGGCCCCCTTCAAACAGAACTTACTAATCTATCGGTGTTTCTTTCTATACAAATTCTGTGCTTCTTTCAAGTTGGTTTACCCTTATTTGTCGTGTTAGCGTCATATAATCGCCATACTCTAGTTCCAGATGACCAATAGAAACTCAAATATTTGGTGCAAGCTTGCGAGCCTAATACATTTATGAATAACGTTGCATCACCTTTATGTGTGTCACTGCTCTACGAAGATTGGGGACGTACCGCCCGCATGGCCCGGCGCCTCGCTCATGCATGGGAAGAGCGCTGTCCTCAAAAATCAGATCTGATCTAATCAAAATACAGCTGATCAAAATAAGACTCGACAACTTAACTGCGGGTAACCATGGTAATACTTGAGAGGAAACCCAGATCTCTCAAATTGCCATTTGTCTTATTATTTCGGCATAAATATAATAATATATTTAATATCAGAGCATGGGCGCAACTGAGGGACATGATGGGAATTTGTGCAGAACGGCCGTCCCTTAGCGTGACGCCTAGGCCTAGTGATAATTGATTGATTAAAATCACACACATTTAATCTTCTTGTCTACAATAATCTATCGAAATCATTCCTTCAAGGCTCGAACTCTTGACGTTGAAGAGTGATGCCACCACAGGCGAAGAGATCGAACCTATCTAACGCTTCTGTTGTCCATACATCATCCATAGCATCTCTACTGAACCCGCCTGACCATAATAATCCAGTGAGTACCTTAGTCGATAGAACTATGAGCCATTGATGAATTGTCACTATGCTAAACGATCAAGATTCTGACATCACATATATCGATAGGGTCTACTCCTGTTTCAAACGATGAGAACTCTATTCATCCTCAACATACTTCATCATCTATTGTTGCTGTCAAGGCTACGTAAGAGAAATGTCTTTGGAAGAGAGAATGCACAGTATGGGAAGACTCAACCAGGCCGAACAATTTTGAAATTTGAATAACAGACAAACTCCTGGTCAAGCAAGACATTGTAGACAAAAAGAAGTCGATCGAAAGTCTTTTAATAAATGGGTCAAATAAGAAGAACAAAAGACAACAACCGCTTCTGGCCAATTCTTCAAGATGTGTGAGAGAACCATATCCTGTCACTATGGAGGCGCTGAGGGAGAACGTTTGAGTTCTGTGTTGGAGATGCTCACTACATAGTACATCGGCCATCTATAATCTATTGGACACACAATGCCTATCGATTGTTGAAAAGGCTCCAAAGGAAATGATTACATTCCGCGCACATTACGATTTAGAGGGCTCTCTCATTATGCTTGAATCATTTTTTTATGCTTGAATCATTTTCGAGGACACAGAAATCGAAGCCTCAACTTTCTTTTGTTAAGATTGGCGAAGGACTATCTGTTAACATCAATAATGTTAATGAGGCAAAGGCAGATGTTAGTGAAGCGCTAAGAGGTTACTCAGAGGCTGATATCTATAATACATATGAGAGTGCTCTTTTCATCCATTTAATAAGAGCGCGGTATTGTCCAATATCAAAACAGTGGAGAAAGGTTTTAAGCAAGGCACGAATAGGATCACCGTTCTTCTAATATGACTGGCACAGATATCGAAGTATTATTTATTGGAAAATCTGCCAAATCTTGCTGTTTTGAGAAGAGAAGGTAATCAGAACTTGAGCTATCCACTATTCTAAGTCTGAAGAATGGCGTATCGGATTTACGTATGTGATTTACTCTTGACTTGAAAAGGAAATAGGAATCTAGTGATCCTGCAGTTCCACAACTTACGGATATCTATTATCGGAAATCCGCAATATAGAGTTTCATTTTGATTTCATTGGTTAATAACATCGATGCTTTTAAGCTTGTTAGAAAGAACAGAGAATTCTGCCACCAATGCCGCTGAGTTTGGAGTTCTTGAACCCTATAGCTCTTTTTTATATATTTTAGAACTATCGAACATGATTCGGGATGAAGGCTACAGCCTGTACGGACGCTTGGAGTTGTGAAGCTTTCAGTCTTCTAAACTGTTCTCAGGGCTGGGTACGGGTGCTGAGTTCAAATTTCAATAACGCTAGATCTGAACCACACGCAGGCTAGCAGCAAGCTATAAATGAGTTCCCACTCTTAGTCTGCTTACTCTCAACCGATCATTATGTACTTGCATAAAGCCCACTCCAATCCCATTCAAATTATGGGCAGTTGTACGTAAGGCCTAGAGCTTACATAATAATAGATCCGCAATTATGTCATCCGATTAGGTAAGGGTTTGCTGTTTTCTAGGCAAAAAAGCACATCGAAGATTTCATCCAAACAAGGTGAACAAAGAATACCTATCGACCTCTTAATAGCGTATAGGGAGGTATTAACAGCGATGTCAGGCAACGGATATTCTATTAGAAACCGTGGTGGCTCTGGGGATCCATCGGAGAAGCGCCAGAGAACCGATAACAATGTCCATAACAACTACAACAACAATTACAGTAACTACAATAACAACAGGACCAATTACAACAACAACGAAAACTACAATAACAATAGCAGTAATATCGGACGCGGTACTCCAGATAGATCTCGTGTTCTCTATCTTGGAAACGTTCCAAAAGACTGGAATGAAGAGATCATAAAGAGTGTCGTTGCCGGTTCAGGAAGGGTTGTAGATATCAGATTCCGTATCGACCCTTCAGGGCGGTCTAAGAACTATATCTTTGTCGAGTATGAGAATCCGGATGAGGCTCAAAAGGGAATTGACCTGCTTTCACAGGTCATGTTGGGTCCGAACAAGAAGCTTAGAGTTGAACTATCAAAAGAGGCGTTGAAAGAAGCTAATAGGCTCAAACCGGCTCTGCAACTCACTAGAGATCATTTGCCTTTCTATGTGACACTGCCACAGGAGATGGTTGAGGCTGTTCCTTTGAAGAGCGGACAGCAGAACGGTCAGCATAATTCTCAACAACATCAGCCGACTCCGCTTCCTCAAATTGCGCCTGCGAAACCTGAGATCCCAATGCCTGATATCTTAACTAAGGCTTCACAATTCCTTCCAGTTTTCAATCCTGCTGCGTTCTCTATGGAGGACAAAATTGCGCAAAATCTACAAGGTTTAAATCCACCTCAAATGATTCAATTGATAGCGACTATGAAGACCCTTGTGAAGGCTAATCCTGCGGCAGCTCAGCAAGTCTTCACAGTACAAGAGGACATTCCAGTTGCTACAGTTCAAGCACTATTACTCATGGGACTAGTCGATGAGAACGTTCTAAGCTCTGCACTTCAACTGACGAATCCAAAGAGTGCCACTCCAATTCCTGCTAATTCTACTCCGCTGGCTTCACACGCGCCACCATTTTCATACAACGGTAATAATTTAACCTCGGGTTCTCCTGATCCTAGATGGTTAGGCATCCCTCCTCGTGCTGCCGCTAAGCTGGCTGCTCTCCCAGCTGAGAGTGCTGCAACCATCGCTCATGTCTTGCAATTGGATGCTAACACCATCAGCACCCTTCCCTTGGAACAGCAGCAGATGGTCAACGGAATAAGGGCCGAGTACCTCGGCTAGTACGGTATATAGCACCCTTAACGATTACTTCTCCATGGACTGTCCGTTTTTTCGTCGTCCTTGTACCGACTTCTTAGTGTCACCTGCGCCCGGAAGTATCAGCTTACGTAAGTCATCGCTCGATCTCGAAAATTTCTCTTTAGGTGCCCCAAAGAAATAATTCGCTGTAGTCTTAGAAAGCTTTTGCACTCTTTCAACCGTGTTTTTCTGGTGTTCATATAGTTTAATATTCAACTATAACCATTATGTCCGATTTTCAAAGCTTGGGAGTGTCCAAATGGCTCGCTGAAGCACTCAACGCAATGAAGATCTATACTCCAACAGCTATCCAAAAGGCCTGTATCCCAAAAATTCTAGCTGGTAAGTACATATCTATTGATTCTTGCTCTATATTCATACTAACAAGTGTTGAAGGTCACGATTGTATCGGAGGTGCTAAAACGGGTTCTGGTAAAACCATTGCTTTCGCTGCTCCAATGCTCACACAGTGGTCAGAGGACCCAATCGGTCCGTTCGGTCTTGTTCTTACTCCCACTAGAGAATTAGCCCTTCAAATTGCCGAACAGTTCTCTGCTCTGGGTGCAGTGGCCAACATCAAGATCAGTGTCATTGTCGGTGGTGAAGATATGGTTACGCAAGCCATCCAACTGAAGAACAGACCACATTTCATCGTAGCCACACCGGGTAGATTGGCTGATCATATCTTGCACAGCGGTGAGGATACGGTTGGAGGTCTAAGAAGGTTGAAGTACTTGGTGCTCGATGAAGCTGATAGATTGCTCAGTAGCAGTTTTTCGAGTGATATGGAGAGATGTTTCCGTGTTCTTCCGCCACCAGACGCAAGACAGACTCTTTTATTCACAGCTACTGTGACAGATGCTGTCCGTGCCTTGAAAGACAAGAAACCAAGGGAGGGAAAGCGTGAAGTGTTTATGCATGAAGTTGAGACCGTTGATAAGGTTGCCATTCCTGACAAGTTGCTTATCAGCTATATTTTCCTCCCGTCCTATGTTAAAGAGGCATATCTCTACAGTGTGCTCACACATGATGATAACAAAGACTCCACTGCTATTGTCTTTGTTAACAGAACGCATACCGCTGAGGTCTTGAGAAGGACTCTTCGAAACTTGGATGTTCGTGTTACTTCTCTTCATTCTGAAATGCCACAGAGTGAGAGAACCAACTCTCTCCACAGATTCAAAGCCGGCGCTGCTAGGGTTCTTATCGCTACCGATGTTGCCTCTAGAGGTTTGGATATCCCATCTGTGGGACTCGTGATAAACTACGATATCCCAGCTGATCCAGATGACTTCGTCCATAGAGTGGGTCGTACAGCCCGTGCTGGTAGAGGCGGTGAGAGTATAAGTCTTGTGTCTGAGAAGGATGTAAGCAGAATTTTAGCTATCGAGGAAAGAATCAATAAGAAGATGGATAAATATGAAAAGATCACTGATAACGGTGTTATTAAACACTCGTTACAAGAAAGCAGTGTGGCTAAGAGAGAAGCATTGATGGCGATGGATAAGGAAGGCTTTGGTGAAAAAAGAAAGAGCCAAAAGCGTAAGATAGGGAGCGATGAAAGACCAAATAGGAAACATCCAAGATCTAAGGCGCAATGAAGCACATAGGTTAATATAATTTTTTCAAGAGGAAATAGAACTCTAAAGCGTAACAAAATGTGTATTAATGACCCTTCTTCTTCTGTTTAGTGATATGTGCTCTAAGAATCTTTTGCTTATCACGCAATGACTTCTTAGCTTTACCTTGCACGTCCCTCTTATGAATCATCATGACGAAGTTCTTCTTTCTAGCTTTCTCACGGTTAGTAGTAGAGTGAGCACCTTCACGCTTACCTCTACGAGAACCAAATTTCTCCCTATCTTCACGGCCTTCTTGTGCATGAGCGATTCTCTCCTCACGTAACTGCTTGTACTTAACAGGACCAACCAAAGAAGATGAGTCAACTTCCTCTTCGTTTCTAGCTCTCTTGACACCCATCAATTTCTCAAGACCAGCTTGTGTTCTCAATTCTTCAATCTTTTGGAAATCAGCTGGGGTCAAGATACGAGAAGAGGCCAACTCTCTAAATGCAGCTTCTGGATCCAATGTGACAACATTCTTAAGAACTTCTTGCTTCTCCTCCTTTACAGCCTTTGTGAACTTGTCATCCTCATCATCAGAGAGGTCCAAGTCAGAATCAGACTCATCATCCTCTTGCCCTTGTTCCTTTCTATTGTCCTCTTCATCATCAGAATCACTGATCTCATACTCTTGATCAGATTGCACCGTCACCCATTCACCATCAATCTCTTCATCGTCGTCTACCTCATCAACTTCCCAGTTAGCATCATCATCTTCACCGTCATTGGCTTCAAGACCTTGTTCTTGTCTCCACTGTGCCAACAGCTCAATACCTGGGATACCAGAAGTCGTATTTTCGACACCGAATTGCGGAAGACCACGTTTCTCACCAGCACTGAGCTCCATAGATGCAACTTTACCACGATCCTTACGTTTAAGCATCTCCGGCGCAACTTCTCTATATAGAGAGATCAGCGATTTAGCGGCGATATTCACAGGTTTGGATTTAGAACCTTTATATTCGGTTAAATCCTGTAACAAAGTCTCATCAATGGCCAATGCGTTTCTGGAAAGGATCTCACGGATAGTGTTGATACCAGCGGCGGCAACCTCTGGGGCGACACCATCAGAGACAAATTCATCAGCAACCTTTCTTACAACAACGTTGATAGACTCTGGTGGGACCAAATCGTGGGAAGCCTGGGCAGCAGCGGCCATTATCTGCGTAACGTCTCTTTGCTTTGGAGTCAAATATTTGAGGAAAAACGAATAAATACCCAACACAGTCAATTTGTGTGTACCTATGAGTCTCGAGATCAAGTTCATTAGGGCAATCTTTTGTTCCAAGTCGAACTTGTTGGAGCTCTTTCCGTTCATATGAGTATCGAACAGTTGCTCTGCAAAACCTTGTGGATCACGGAGTAAATGAATAGCAGAGAAATTCAAGTAAGTGGCAGAGTGTTTTGATTTATCCTTCTTTTTCATCTGTTTCATGGCATTCTCAAGTTTCTTCTTTGCTTTACCGGTCTTCTTATTAATGGTCATTCTATGCTTCATACCACTAAGGTCGAAACCTTCTTCATCGGACTCTTCTTCGAATGCTTCGTCTCTCTCCTTGTCAGCACCGAGGAAGAACTTGACACCAGAAATGGCCACCTTAGTATCTGGGTGTAATGTAGCCTGTGTCATGATCTCCACCGTACGAGAATCATCCCAGATACCTCTTCTCCACAGCTCTCTAGTCAATTTGGTAGCCCAAAGGCCTTGGGCATCTTTCTGCTCAAGCAAGTTGAAAAGCAATGCCTGTGTGGAACGATTGAGTTTCTGGTTCTTAGCACCGGTATTGACAGACTTCAAAAGACTAATCAATGTGCTGTACACTTGATGACGGAGCTGTTTGGAGTGTTGACTGTTCATGTTAGAGGCGCCAGAATAGGCAGCAAGAAGCGGGAAAATGGTCTGTATGAGAGATTCAGCGGTGATGACATCCTTATTTCTCAACATCACAAGACACTGAATGATCTTCTCTCTTAACTCTGGACTCAGCTCCCTATGGTTTTTCGATATCAGCGATTTCAACTCATCTGGAAAGTTGATGCTCTCCTTAGGGAAACAGCTACAGACTGCAGTGACAAACCCAATCAACTCAGCGAGCTCATCACCGTCCTGACCACTTGGATTAGCGACAAATAGGTCTCTCAATGACTCGTAGTGTGCATATTGCTGTAAAAACTCCTCACGATAGGATTCAGGGTCACGTTTAACGAGATTTTGCAGCAGGATAATGTTGTTAGGCAGGATAGCTGCTCCTCTCTTCTTCACCATCTTTTGGTCGTTTCTGTTACGGATCACTGATCTCTTATTCAAGAGAGAGAGGCATCTCAAAATTTTCCCTTATGTCAGATGTGGTCCCTGGCGGAAATCCGGGTAACCTCATCGCTTAGGTAATCTATTCTGGTTTGTGGTTCCAAGAAGTGGTAGAATAGCTAGTGTTTTTTATATCATTTATATCTAGCTACAGTCAATGTAATTAAATTAGAATTTCGCCTTTACCTATACCCCGAACCATTGCCAAATAAGTCACAAAAACTCCATGTAATTTTATTGCTCAAACAGGTTATTGAGAGCAAGATAGTTGATCTTCTTAGACTGAGCCTTCTTCGAAAGCATGTTTCTAGCAGCCATAGATGCTGAAGAGGCCTCTCCAATATTCTTCAAGGCACCTTGGATACCATCTCCTTCGAGGTCATTCAGTGCATCAGCTTCTGACTTGATGGTTTTCTTCTTCTTTCGAGGTTGTTGATGGCCAGAAATCTCGTCCGCTTCAGCTTTCAATCTCTTCTGTTCTTGTTCCAACAGGAAATCCTCATTGAGACCCGTCCATACACGTTCTTTCAAGAGGGATTCTTCCTCTGTGAGTAAAAAGCCATCGATCTCTGCATCACTAATATCATCAAAGTTATCAACCGAGGAAGACACATTCTCAAGCACTTGTGCCGTTGTGGGAAGCTTATGCAAGTTTTTTGGTCTATCTGGGTCTTCAATCTCATCAGCTTGTTGCGTTTCACCTTCTTCTTGCTCATCCAACTTAATGTTATTCGTAGAGATTATTCTTTTCATATCTTGTTTCTGCCTCTTCTTGACTCTTTCCAGTTGATCGAGAATCTCCTGTGAGTCTAAATCAACCTTACCGATCAACAGCTTTAATTCATTCGTGTCTTCCAATTCTTGCAAATCATCCAAATCGCTCTTTTCTTGTCTTTTCTTCAAATCAATAACCATCTCTGATTCTCTGACACGATTACGTTTGAAAGAAGGTGGATTTGACACTGGAATATTCTCAGCCTCTCTGAATTCCCTCACTGTCAACTTCGCAGAGTGCGTCTCTTTGAACTCATTCAATCTTCTTTGTAAAGTATCTTCACCAACATGTGCCACTGCAACAATTTCCGCATGAGTTCTTCTATGATTGTTCATTCTAGCAGCCAAAAGAAGACAGGCACCTGCAACACCAGCAGGCCTTCTACCCTCGTGGATCCAATCATCGGACATTCTTTGAGCTAAACGTACAGCATCTTTCACGATCTTCACTTTATCATCGCCAAACTCCAACTTCTCAGCAAAATGCTGGATAAACAGTGAAGGATCGGCTAGTGGTAGCGATGTAATGTGGAGCACTTTCACCATCTTCAGGAATGTAGCACCAACTGAGAATACGGATATTTGAAGTCTTGCAGAGAAATCGATAAGCATATGGTGTGTCTTCTCTTTACGACATGCAATATAGAGACATGCGGCAATGACGTTCTGTGAACGTCTACCTTTCACAAAGTTATTCGCTAGTGCCAAGCTGAACCATTGATACGCAGCATCACTGACATATTCTGGGATTCTAAGGGCATTGGAGACCGCTCTGATCTTTCTCTTTGCACTCACCAACGTTTTTGCTCTAGAGTCCATGGAGTTACCGCGGGGACCTGTGGCAAAGGTAGCATGTGCCTGATCCGCACCGACAAAGGAACCCTGTACCACAGCAGCACCATTTGAGGTCTCACCAAAAGTAACCTCGGAGACAATAGGGGCATCTTCGTAAACACGGCCGCACTTGGAACACGCCAAATCGGACGAAGCACTATGGATATCACGTGTGAAGTCTGTGCATCCACAACTTTTACACTTTCTCATCTTCTTATTTGATGTTCTCTGATGTCTTGTGGAAATCTTGAATAGGTTTTGTTTTGGTTTCTGAGCAAAAAAAAAACAGAAACTGGGCTAGAAATCTGCCAACGATGCACGGGTGAGTATTAACTATGGAAAGAAGTTATATGCGGTGGACATGGAGGCTTACGCGTAGATAGATCTATGGGAATTTAATATCATCAAAGTCCTGTAATCGCTATCCAAACCCGCTATGCTTTCCCATCCCCAATCCCCAATTTCAACCAACAAAAAAATCCTACCACATATCCACCAAAAAGGCAATGTTAAGACTCAGTAGAGTCAACACTAGAAGGGAAACAAACAAGTTCATGGGTAGTCTTCTCCCAATCTTTCTGTGCTGTGTCACATAGAGTCTGATGCTATGAAAGTAGTTATATGTGCCCAGCACTAGCGCACACATTGAAAGAACGAAGAACAGCGTGCCAATCACCAGAGAAAATACTTTTCTGTCGAAATGGCCGCCTGTTGGTCTATGATGAACCGATCCAGAGGTGTCCAGTCTAAAATCCAGCACAACTGCGAACGACATCAGACAAAGTATTGCTCCCACTTTGGAAAATAGGAGTAAGGAGCGCTCTGCTTGGAGACAATCCCTTGGTAGCGACGTTGTGATGGGAACACCCTCCTTGTCACCCCACCGCAATAGAAACTTCAGCATTGATATAAGTGCGAGTCGTATGATATTTCTGATTCTAACACTCTAATGGTACAATAATATTGACAAGCTATGAGTAGTCTGTGCCGACCCTTCAAAACTGTGTTTTATTGTGCCACAGATTAGTGCCGACCATCAAATTACGTAAAACTCATCGCCTACGAAAAATTTATCAGACTCAAAATCTTTCTGCAAATCCACCTCCTTCAATAAAGAAATAACCCAAAAGACGCTTGGAAAGATGTCTTATATGCCACTAGAGCACACACATGATCATAGTAACGCTGCCACCGTGCTGTGTTGCAACTGTGGTGTCCCGATGGACGGTTCCACCGGCCTAGTGATGTGTTACGACTGTATCAAGCTCACCGTGGATATCACAGAAGGTATTCCTCGTGAAGCCAATGTGTCCTTCTGCAGAAACTGTGAGCGTTTCCTTCAGCCTCCAGGACAGTGGATCAGAGCAGAGTTGGAATCCCGTGAGCTTTTGGCCCTCTGTTTGAGACGACTGAAGGGGTTGAACAAAGTTAGACTGATTGATGCATCTTTCATCTGGACAGAACCACACTCTCGTCGTATCAAAGTGAAGTTAACGGTCCAAGGTGAAGCTATGGCAAATACTATCATCCAACAGAGTTTCGAGGTGGAATATGTCGTTGTCGCTATGCAGTGCGCGGACTGTGCGAGATCCTATACAGTTAACACTTGGAGAGCTGCTGTTCAAATCAGACAGAAAGTTGCGCACAAGAGAACGTTTTTGTACTTGGAGCAGCTCATCTTGAGACATAATGCCCATGTCGATACCATTTCTATCCAAGAATCGAAAGATGGGTTGGATTTCTTCTACGGTAACAGATCGCATGCTATTAAGATGATTGATTTCCTTGGCTCGGTAGCACCTATTAAGTCCAAGGATTCTAAGGAGTTAGTTTCTCAAGATACACACACAGGTTCCAGCACTTATAAGTTCACCTTCTCTGTGGAAATTGTCCCTATATGTAGGGACGACTTGGTGATTTTACCAAAGAAGATTGCGCATTCTTTGGGTAGCATGTCCAGAATTGCCCTGTGTTCCAAAGTGTCGAATACCATTCAATTCTTGGATGTTACCACATTGAAGACTGGTGATCTCTCTCCAAGTGTCTTCTGGAAGAAGCCATTCCCATCTCTTGCTGAGGCTTCCCAGTTGATTGAGTTCATCGTGTTGGATGTTGAACCAACCGGTGTCGTTAAAGGTAAGCGTGTTCTTGCTGATATCACCGTTGCTAGAGCTGCTGATCTGGGTGTCAATGACAAGGAGTTCTATGTTAGATCGCACCTCGGTGCTATCTTGCATCCAGGTGACTCTGTGATGGGTTACTATACAACAAATTCCAATTATAACTCTGACCTGTGGGACGATTTGGACCAGGATAACGTTCCAGATGTCATTCTGGTGAAGAAGCACTATGCTAGAAAATCCAAGAAGGGCAGAAACTGGAAGTTGAAAAGAATGGCCAAGGAGCACGCCGACATTCTTGCCAATGACGAGTCCCGTGCCGCAAGACAAGAACAGGAAAGAGCAGAGAAGGACTACGAGCTCTTCCTCCAGGAGTTGGAAGAGGACCAGGAGCTCAGACAAGCTATCCACCTCTATAAGGACAACAACATTGCCCCAAGAAACGACGACGAGATGGACGAAGACGAAGATGAAGATGAAGGGGCGCCTGCTGTTAATATTGACGAGCTTCTTGATGAGCTGGACGATATGACTTTGGAATAGAGATTTGTATAAATCGATGAACCCTTCTCATCGCGACGTGTTTGCCACATTTTTGTAGAAGCTAGACGAAACAAAAAATAAACAAAACAATCGACAATACAGGGCGGTTAAGGTAAAGGAACCACAATGGAGCTCAAATATTCACCTTTGCAATCGTTTGCAGATGCCAGTTTCTTCCAGCGGCTTTCGAAACTTAAGCTCAACGAGTTCATGCTCGATGAATCCAAGAGAGCCGTCAGTGGCGTTATCAACATCGCAAGCATCCCACAGACCGAGAACCCTGCGGTCTCAGTCTCTGATTCGAGCTTTGACACATTGGACGAGTCTATATAGTGAGTTACATTGCTTTAATTTTTAATCGGTTACTAACAACTACCACCTCAGTCCAAGGGGCTCGGTCTTACAAGTACCTGGCCATATCAAGAACTTCAACACTATCGAAGAGTTCAAGAAATTGGACAAATCCCGCTTTTTGAAGACATCCGCGATTGAGTTGGAACAGTTAATGCATTCAGGTGATGTGGTGCGAGATCCTTCATTACTCAACAGGTTTGGGATTATCAGTTTTGCTGATTTGAAGAAGTTCAAGTTCTTCTACTGGTTTGCCTTCCCTTCCATAACATCACGTTGGACAATCAAACAGCAGACGCCATTGGATGAGATACCTGATTCGGTGGTGCAATGGGTCAACAACGCGGATGTGAAACAAAGAGGACATTTCATCTTAGATAATGGCATTGCTAAACCGCTTGAACAGTTACCAGCTGATGCTACTGAAATCCATGTTGGCTTCATGGATTCATGCCTGATACCTAACAGACCTTCAAAATTGCTCCAGAATTTCCTTACATTGCTTTCTTTGAAGGGGTTTAATAATGTGAAAGTCGATATCTACAGAGTCACCGGTGATTCATTTGCCCTTGAATTGGAAAACATCGACACCGATACATCTAAAGTATCAGGATGGGAACGCACTAGCCAAGGTAAATTGGGCCCAAAGCTCGCTGATCTTGGCGCTTTGATTGATCCCGTGAAGCTCTCTGAACAATCTGTGGATCTTAACTTGAAGTTAATGAAATGGAGAGTTGCGCCAGATATCGATCTAGATGTTGTGAAGAATTTGAAAGTGTTACTCCTGGGTTCGGGCACCTTGGGAAGTTATGTCGCTAGAACGTTATTAGGGTGGGGTGTACGGACTATTACAATGGTTGATAATGGTAAAGTTTCATTCTCTAATCCGGTCCGACAACCGTTGTTCAACTTTGAGGATGTTGGGAAACCAAAGGCTCAGACTGCTGCAGATGCGCTAAAACGTATATTTCCACTTGTTGAAGCAAACGGATATGATTTGGAGATCCCAATGGCTGGTCACCCGGTCACGAACGACGAAACTCAGAAGAAGGATTTGGACCGACTAGATAAACTCATCCAGGAACACGATGCTCTTTTCCTCTTGACTGACTCGCGTGAAACAAGGTGGCTACCTACTGTCATCGGGAACGTCAAGAACAAGATTGTCATCAATTGTGCCCTTGGTTTCGACTCCTATTTGGTGATGAGGCACGGTGTCGAACGAAACTTGGGCTGTTATTTCTGTAACGATGTTGTGGCTCCTACTGACAGCCTTACGGATCGTACATTGGATCAGATGTGTACAGTAACACGTCCAGGTGTTGCTCTTATGGCATCTTCATTGGGTGTAGAGCTCTTGGTGTCCTTGTTGCAACATCCAAAAAAGCACTATGCCGATGCCAATGAATCCACGATATTGGGTAATTTACCACATCAGTTGAGAGGCTTCTTGAGCAATCATGAGACGATGAAACTTCAAGCTCCTGCTTATGACTACTGTTCTGCATGCTCTGAACCAGTCTTGGATGCGTATAGGCAAGAAGGATGGACTTTTGTGTCAAAAGCTTTGAACAACCCTCTCTACATCGAAGAGCTTAGTGGTTTGGCAGAAGTACATAGACAGGCCGAAAAGGCCGTGGCTGACTTGGAAGAAGACTTCAGTGACGATGAATGGAACATATAGTTGACTTATAATGTCTTTATTCTCTCTCAGAGCCGTTGTAGCTGGATCGTGTGTATGCGCTTGGGCATTCTCCTGATTCCCACAGTACCTCTGGTGCAAGGATGTGGCCCCTCAAAGCGCGACAGATTTGATATTAATGTGCTTTCATCGTTCACTTCGCAGACAGATCGGGTCAGAAACTCAGTGGACGCCACTATGACTTCTGATATTAAGAGGCCCTCGTCAACAGATAATCATGAGGAAGAACCATCGACGAAGAAGGCGAAGTTGGAGGGGGATCTGACCGACGGAAGCGTGATAAAAGAAGAGGAGGACAATAGCGACAAAGATAATGACGAAGATGACGAAGAGGACGAGGATCCGCAAGATGAGGAAGACGCCGATGAAGAGCGCCGACGTACCACCACATTCGAGTTTGATGGCCAGGAATATACTTTCAAAGAGAGACCATCAGTGCTGGAGGAGCGCGAAGGGAAGATTGAGTTTAGAGTGGTGAATAATGATAACACGAAGGAGAATCTTATGGTGCTGACAGGTCTTAAAAATATCTTCCAGAAACAACTGCCAAAGATGCCTCGTGAATATATCGCGAGACTAGTGTATGACCGAAGCCATTTGTCCATGGCTGTGGTGAGAAAACCTCTAACGGTCGTTGGTGGTATCACATACAGACCGTTTGACAGTAGAGGGTTCGCCGAGATTGTTTTCTGTGCTATCAGTTCCACAGAGCAAGTTAGAGGGTATGGTGCCCACTTGATGAACCATCTGAAAGACTACGTGGGGGCAACATCACCAATCAAGTACTTTTTGACCTATGCCGATAACTACGCTATTGGTTATTTCAAGAAACAAGGTTTTACAAAGGAGATTACATTGGACAAACACATATGGATGGGCTATATCAAGGATTATGAAGGCGGTACGCTGATGCAATGCTCTATGCTTCCTAGAATACGGTACTTGGATAGTGCTAAGATTCTTCTACTACAGAAAGCTGCCATTCAGAGGAAGATTAGGGAGATTTCAAAATCGCATATCGTGAGATCTGGCTTGAAGCAGTTCAAAGATCTGAAAAACATTGAGCCGATCGATCCAATGTCGATACCGGGTTTGAAAGAAGCTGGTTGGACACCAGAGATGGATGAGCTGGCACAAAGGCCAAGAAGAAGTCCACATCATGCATACATGCAACATCTCTTAACAGAGTTACAGAACAACGCCGCCTCTTGGCCTTTTGCGCAACCTGTTAATAAAGAAGAAGTTCCAGATTACTATGAGGTGATTAAAGAGCCAATGGATCTGAGTACAATGGAGCAAAAGCTTGAAGCTGATAAATACTCCACGATGGATGAGTTTGTGTATGATGCCAAGTTGGTGTTCAATAACTGCAGAAGCTATAACGGTGATAGTACCACTTATTACAAGAACGCTACTAAGTTGGAGAAGTTCTTCAACGCCAAAGTAAGGGAAGTCCCTGAGTACTCCCATTTGGTTGACTGAAATGACCAAAAAAACACTACAGTGATGACTTTAATAAATTTCGTGTACTATACATGCAAATCTGTATCATGGATCTTGATTAACCCTCCATTGGCTCATCAGTCTCCTGTTCTTTCAACACTTGGATGATCTCGGCTGTCTTTTCATTAGAGTAGATCTTGAATCCCTCGGCCTCAGTTACGGAACTAAGCTGCACGTTATTCTGGTCAAGTTTCTCCTCCATCACTTGTTTGAGAATTTTCAAAATCAAAAGCTCAGCTTCGTTAAGTGTAAGAGAACTGTGGTACTCATTCTGGAGCTCAGCTTGGGCACCTTCAGAACCCGAACCGATAGCCTTCGCATCGTATCTATAGAAAGTTCCTGATGGTTCTGTGTGGTATAACTGTGGGCCCTTCTCCTTATCGATACCTGCCACGAGCAAAGCAACACCAAACGGTCTAGACATCAAACGTTCTTCACCAGAGGCACCTTCGCCGAATCTCAGGGCTAAGTCAGCAACGGACTGTGTCAAACTCTCAACGCCGATTGGTTCATCGTAGTAGAGGCTGTGATTCACAGAGCTCACTCTAGCATGGTCAATCATAGATCTAGCATCTGCTGTTAACCCAGACATGGCACAGCCAATGTGAGTGTCGATCTCAATGATTTTCTCAATTGATGAGGACTCGAGTAATGATGACGTGACTCTCTTTTCAACACCTAGTACAACACCTTCAGAAGTGGCGATACCAATAGCTGTGGAACCTAATTTGATGGCCTCTAGGGAGTACTCAACCTGGAACAAACGGCCCTCAGGCGAGAAAGTGGACACACCACGGTCATACTCGGATCTCGTCAAAAACATTGTACTTATTGTTTGCTCTCTATGTCAATTGAATGGACAGCTTCCACGCTTCGACAGTGTCTTGGTTGATTTCAGTGGCGAGTCGGCTGCTAATTCGATCAACAATTCGCGAAGCGAGAAATGTTTGGATGGGTGCCAATGTTTACACTTTCAAAAACATAAACAAATAGGAAAGGCACCAGGAAAAAGCGGTTGCTGGAGCTCCAGAGAAATGGAATTGCATCAAGTGAGTTTTTCTGCTGACCTGTGTGATGATGAAGCACTAACCAGATTTTCCATAGGACCTAGTGGTGTTTCAGGACAGCGATGCGCTAGGAACGCGCTTAGTGAATCCTCAACCGATGGTAATAGAGCACCAGAAGGTAAAGCCTTTCTCTATGAATGATGTCCGTGATATCCGCTTACAAGAGGCACTCATCATTAAGGACCTCTTGTATGTTCTAATGGGGCTGGAGGGCTCCTACATCCGCTACTCTGAGAAGTACAACCCTAGTGTGGAGCAGCTAAGGATGATGGGTCCAGATTATAAGATCAACAAGCACTTGGACGCGAGTTTGAAAGATGTAACGAAAAGAATGGTGCTTCTGTCCAAGATGTTCTCTGTGTTGACGTGCTTCACCGAGATGTGCTGTGTGGAATCATATGGCCAAGTGGTGCAAGCGCTTGTGGCAGAGATACGGCAGTTCGTCAAGTACTATGTTCAGTTCCTTGACCATATCGAACAGCAGTTCAAGCTTAACCGTGCTTTTACTCTCAGGCAGTTCGAGCAGGATCTTAAGTCCAACATCACATTCAAAATGAAGCATCTCTATGACATTGTTCAGAGCATATACGAACTGAACGCCCTAAGAAGAAGAGAAACCGAAGAGTCGGCATTCGACAACTTCATTGACAACATCAGGCAAGATTTGAGACAAACGGGCTCTGTCGATCTTCTCTCAGACACATCACATCATCATAGGGTTAGAGGTGGACTGGTGCTCAAGATCGTACGCGATAAGATCGACGCCAATAGTGGTGACATCAAATCCCGGGAGTTCCTTCTGCAAATATCAAATAACATAAGTAGAGGATATGTGACTATGCTCAACGATTGGATAACGAAAGGACAATTGAATGACCAGCATAATGAATTCTTTATCACGACGAACCTAGCTCGTGATTTTAAAGTGAATAGTTTGAACTCGGAGCAATACTGGGACTCTAAATACGTGATTAAGAAAGATGGTTTACCCAAGCAATTTGAAAACAAAGACGTGCAGCTGAAAGTGCTACTCACAGGTAAATACTTGAATGTATTGAAAGAGTGTGGGGTGACACTAGACACTTTTTCCGACGCAACTGTGAATTCTTTGGATAGTTCAAACTTATACCTCGTGATTGAACAATGTTATACCGCAGCAAATAATTACATAATGGATCTTTTTGTGCGTGGCTATAACTTTAGGGAATTCATAGTGAACTTAGAAGGGTACTATCTGTTGAATAATGCCTCCAGGTTCCTCGACTTTATGAACAACAGCGGTCATGAGCTCAAGAGACAACATGATCTCATCTCCGTATCAAGACTCAAGAGAAATTTTGAAGTGATATTTGGTAATGACTCAAATCTAGTTGCACAGTTACTCAATGTCACAATGGAAAAAGAACCTATATATTCATATCTGCTTGAGATCTTAAAGGTTGAGGCTATCGACGCAGAACAGGCATTGAAGTCTAACAATTTCGAATCACTCAAGAACTTGATCTCACAGACATTAAACGTTGAAAGAGAAACTGCAACCGACCCTAAATCACCAGAGAATATGAGAGGTGTGAACTATTTCAACATGGAGCTAATCTTACCCTTCCCTTTGAACTTGGTTGCCACGAGGACTGTCATGATTCAATATCAGCTCGTATTTAGACATCTCACTATTCTTCATCACACAGACAAGCAATTGACTGATACCTGGTCTGAGATCAACAAGAACAAGATCTGGAAGTACAAGCATTTCGACAAGCCAATCCCTAAGTGGATCTCCCGTGCAAGGTCACTACACGATCGCATGAAAGATTTTATCAGAATCTATATGGGATTCTTGACAAATGATGTCATTGAGAAGAACTGGAAACAACTAGTTGACTACTTTGACAAGATTGATGATTTCGAAGAGTTGGTCCAAGTGCTTCAATCCTATCTGAATACGGTGCTCAAGAGCTCCATTTTAACTACGGAGAAGTTAATCAAGATCTTGAGCAGACTAGTGCAAATCATAAATGCGTATTGTACTTTCCTCATGTCTTTGAGAAAGGTGTTGATCTTGTTGAATTATGATCTCTTTGAGAAGTACAATGATCGATTGAGAGACCAAGAATATGACCATAACAAGAATCTGGAGAGATTGGAGAGACTCAATTCTTACTTGAACGAGTACCTTGATAGTTTCGGTCAACATTTGGGTGGATTTGTAGAAGGACTTAGATACTATGGGGAATTAGAGACCACAGATTTTATCTTATTAGCAACCAGACTGGAGCAGGCTTTCCCTGAAAGAGCTTCAGAGCAATGAAATGCGTCTTTATTCATCAATGAACAGTTGAATTTGCGGTTGTATATAGTCTAACGTCTTTTTGAGATAAGGAAGGTGATAAGGTATACACGGCATTTATTCAAGATTAATCTGATTATTGCTTTGCAGTAAACTGTGTCTATCGCTATTGAGGTGAGTCTTATTTTTTGTGGGAGTCCATATTCAAGAATGAATTTTAGTGTGTAGTGTTTCTTGATGTTTACTTTCTGATACCATAATAATTAGATCTCATCTCTACTATAAGGATACCTTCTTAAAAGCCAAAGTATCTTGAACTCTAACTTCTTGAGCTGTCTTGTTTCTCACCAAGTTCCTTGCTGATGAGCTTACCGGATACCTACTGGGAATAATAGGCAATATTCGTTGCTCACAGTTATTGGTGCACGCCAAATAAAACAGAAGATAATGTTTTACAAGGAGTTCGGCATTGACACATACAATCAACAATTGCTACTGTCAAGACTCAAGTTTCAACCTCCGAGTCGTAGCACTGTGAGAGGAATTGTCTGACACACAATGTGCCCATAGATGTGAAGAAAGACGAAGAGTTCACAGGAAATCTATTAGGTTAGATCACTGATCAGTCTACTCTCTAAGGATCAGGGGAGTCAAGATATCTGGTTTCATGGTCAAGGATCAGTCAGCTTATGACTCCAATAATTATGATATATAGAACAACACTTATAGACTCAAAAACCAAACAGTTGCCGCTCGCGCTACAAGATATAGTTAAGAACGTCACATAATCACTCCCAATAGTCAGTTATGATTGGTTGTGTTGTGGAATATCAAGAAAAGCCATGATTAAAGGCTTTCCAGCAAGCCCAACAGCGTGAGATATTACCATTGAGAGCGAAACTATATTGTGCTTCTTAATATTCAAGGACTTATTGTGATGGCCTCCTGGAAACTAAAAATGGATATATATCTGGAAACTTTGGGATAATTAAGGGAAAAGATCTCAAACAGCTCTGGGTTCAATTAATTGAGGCAATGCTGATAAATGTTCTTGCTGCTAAAGTACAGTTGCTCCCGTAGGTGACATGAATATCAGTGAAGATCTCTGAGACCACAATATCTATTTGACATCATTTTTATTCCAAAATTCAAATTATGTACTGGCATACCCTTTAGCTATCAGTGGGTGTCCCTCGATTGGTCATATATCTTTTTGAGAAGCTGAACTGAGATGATGCAAGTGAAGAGTTCAACAGTACTCAGACCGAAACAGGGATAAAACAAAACAATAATTTCATAGCTTGAATAGCATGATCTGCATGTTGCGGCTTGCCTCGGAATCTGAGGTTTGTAGTTATGTTAAGAATTACAAAATATGGTATTCTGAGTCCATTTTCACTTTGCGTTTTTGTAACTTTTGTCCGCAATGCAACATGGGATTTTCAGTGGCCTTCATGGAAATGGCAGTATTTGAGCCCAATGTTGTCAATTTTGGTATATCATCCTCTTTTCTGATGCCTTCAGAAGACCAACAGAACTTACAAACTTACATTTTCAAACTGACACCCATTCCCTAAGGTACATAAGTAGAAATCCTGCTTGACAGTAGCCATGCTATAATATACTATCAATCAGAAAAGACTAAAGGTTTGACAATCGAACCATACACACATAACATCAAGATGGTTATATCACATACGGTAAAGATTGATGAAATATCTCATCTCAGCTCAATTTTTCGTGCATATAGATTATAAATCGTCTTCACAAGTTCTCCATTTCAATCCATTATTTATTTTAGCATTGCGTCAAAAAAACGTTACTCATCTAATGGTCCAAGCTGTTCACTATGAGAACTTGTTTACAAAAGAACTAACAATAACAAAAAAGAGACAGACAATATTAAATTTAAATAGATTTTTCATAAGAGTTTTGGGCCACCAGAACCTCGTGGCTCTCTTTCAAAGGGACGCCGTCAACAGAACCAGCCTCAAGATCAGATGTCTTATCAGACACATATGAAAGGTTGTACTGCTTGTTCTCCTTCAACTGCAAGCATCTGATGATAACAGCAGTTGCGACAGTGAGAATGGTCGTACAGATCATAGCAATGGCACCTGGTCTGAACTTTGGAACACTCGTGGCCTTGTAGAGTAAAAGAGAGTACCATGCGTTAACAGCACCTGAGAACATGTTCATTGAAGCCAAGACGATCGCACGTTCTTGTAAATCATGACGGGTTACCAAGTTTGCCCAAGCGAAGAAACTTGCCTGACCGGCATAGGAAATACCAGAGATATACTGGGCGGCGAACATGACTCCGGTGTTCAATGGGTTTGCAAGGATCATGATAGCAGAGATAAGCAAACAACCAGCGGTGAATACAGCAACGTGCCAATGATAACGACCACCGGTATGGTCTACGTAAAGGGCACAGGCAAAAGTCGCAACTATACCGACTCCGTACATACCCATTGGGTAATGGTTGATTTGTGCGACGGTGTATTGTTTACTGTTCTTCAACCAAAGGGCAAACAAAGAGTTTGAACCAAACGATTCATTCTCACCGCCGAGGACCCAGAGGAAGGAAAATAACCACCAATGCCATCTTCCAATGACTCTGCGAAACACTGACCAATCGAACTTGGACTCCATCTCTGGGTTCTTGACTCTATCCTTTGCCAACTGGATTTCCTCTGGCCTGAAGTAGAAGGCCTTGCAAGTATCTGGGGTATCCGGGAAGAATATGAACCCGTAGAGACAGATAGGAACAGTGATGATGAAATCAATAATGAACAGCCATCTCCAACCTGCAAGACCTCTGTAACCATCCATATTAGTGTGAATCGCAGCTTGCATGAATGAAGAGAAGATGGAACCCAAGAGGCCAGAGCCAGTGAAAACTGCACTTCTCTTAGCCAACTCCGATGTTTGCACTTTGCCAGTATTCTCATTGACAATATCTTCAGAGTTATACCAACTTCCCAAAATCAGGTGAGAACCTGAGAAAGTTGAAGATTCGAACAAGGCTTGAAAGAATCTAATGGCACAAATCTGTTTATAGTTCGAGACCTTGTAAAGTCCAAGAGTCAACAACCCCCAAGACATACAACAGAAAGTCAGCCAGTACTTAGGTCTCACTTTCAATAGCATCAAGTTGTTTGGAATCATCCCAACGATGTAACCCACGGTGAACACAGTGTTGATAACGTTGAACTCATTACCTTTCATACCCAAGTCCTCTTTCATACCAGACACGTAGGCATTAGACAAGTTGGATCTATCCAAGTAATTAACCCAGTATACCGAGCAGACATATGATAATACGAACCAGTCGATCTTGAACAAGAGGCTACTCTCCTTTGGATCAGATGGAGGCTCACCCCAAAGGAAGTTTCTGACTTTCTTAGGACCAGCTAAGATACCCATGGTAATATAATTTGATGAGGGAAAGAGAGGCTATAGGAGGATGTGTTCAGTGGTAAAAGGTTTTCTTTATATACCCATCTCGGATATCCTCTCTTATCTGCTGATCTGTTACCTTTGGATGAAATGTTTGGATATGACGTTGACGCATAAGGAAAAAAAAGCTTTTCCGAAACGATGAGAATGAGCATGTAATTCTTTGATGATAAGATATAACCGCTAGTTTAAGGTGTACAGTGAATGTAATTGTCTCACGATAATCACTATGCTGCGTTATCCGTGAGGTGACTATCAGATTTGTTCTACCGCTTTTGTGGCAATTGTGCTCCAATAGCCTGGAGGCTTTCTATTAGTTCCGAAGTTCTCCAATACAAATTGGACGGGTCCCCATCGCCGATCTTATCAGGTGTGTATTATAGGAAGGAGATAACGAACGAAGGGTATTTCACAAGTTTCCCTTGTTTGAATGCTCCCCTTAGGCGGTTGATATTATATGAATTTGCCCTTGGACCTCATCTGAGGTGTCTCCACATTCCATCAAGAACAGATGATGTCCTTTCTGGCAATTCCAAGAAAGAGATCTAACTCCTGAGATCCAAAGGATGGTTCGCATGTCTTTGGACACTGTCACTGATCCTGTGACTGATCCTGTGACGTCCCAGTGGGGGGTTTTTATAGCCTTGTGGTCCCTGTGGGATCGGCCTTCCGCCACCACATCTCCACTGCCTTATCAGTCCTCCCTGATAAGAAACTCACTGAAACGGGAAATCGCAGCGAGACAACCACGAGAGGACCACAGAGAGCGACGGGGTTCGGTATCCTTGACCTGTGCAAAGATGCCCTTCTCTCCCTAAGTCATTACTCCAGTAGTACTTATAGGTGTATCCTTTCCTCATTTGTTACTCTCATAAGCTAAATCAAATCATATTCAAACAAACAATGACAAAAGAGACATATAAAGACATTGCTGCTAGAAAAGTCGCTGAAAGAGATGAAAGATTCTTCAAGGAATGGCTCGTTCCAGAAGAAAAGCTGCCAGGTCCAGAGGTGAAAGACGTTCTCTATTTTCCTAAGAGTTGTGGCTTCCTTACCCCCAAGGAGGTTGAGATTACAGAAGCTGAAGGTACTCAGATCCTAGAGAAGATTAAGAACAAAGAATGGACGGCTTATGAAGTTGCATCTGCGTTTGGTCACAGAGCCACAATCGCACACCAGTTGACAAACTGTCTCAGTGAGATCTTTTTTGAGGAAGGATTACAAATGGCCAAGGAGTTGGATGAATACTATGAGAAGACTGGTCAATTGAAGGGTCCGTTACATGGTTTACCAATCTCTTTGAAGGACAATTTGAACGTTAAGGGACATCCTACCTCGATCGGATTCGTTGGCTTTGCTTATAACCCTCCAAAGATGGAGAAGGATTCTGTGCTCGTTGAAATGCTTAGAGATATGGGTGCTGTTTTCTACGTCAAAACTAATGTTCCTGTTGCCATGATGATGGCCGAGTCTGTCAATCATATCTATGGTAACACAGTGAACCCATTGAACAGGAATCTCACGTCTGGTGGTTCTTCTGGTGGTGAAGCTGCATTGATTGCTCTGAAAGGCTCGCCAATTGGTGTCGGTAGTGACATTGGCGGTTCTTTAAGAATCCCTGCGTCTTTGCAAAACATTTTTACGATCAGATCAAGTTCTGGTAGATTCCCAACTTATGGTGCTCGTTCCGGGTTGCCAGGTTTGGAAAGTGTCAACTCAGTTAATGGCCCTATGAGCACCTCCTTGGACACTTTGGAATTGTATTCTAAGACTGTTGTCAACGCCGAACCATGGCTGAAAGATGGTAAGGTAATCGAAATCCCATGGAGAGAAGTTAAATTGCCAGAAAAGCTCACTTTTGCAGTCTTGAGAGATGATAACGTTGTCCATCCAAGTCCTGCTATCTTGCGTGGGTTGGATACAGCAGTTGAGGCATTGAAGGTCCAAGGACATGAAGTGATTGAATGGGACCCGCAGGACCATGAGAGGCTCGATAGAATCATTACAGAATTCTTCTTAAGTGATGGTGGTCTCCATTGTAAAAAATATGCCTCTCTTACAGGTGAACCGTTCTTCCCTGCTATGGAGATGTACAACACTTGTAAGGAGAAAGGTGTCTCTGAGCTGTGGGACTTACACGCTGAGCGTACCACATTGACAAAGAACTACTTGGATCGTTGGGCTGCCACTGCTTCTAAGACTAAGAGTGGTAAACCAATCGACGCGATCTTGATGCCAGTTTCTCCGTATTCAGGTGTCGGCAACGGTAAGTTCAGATACGTCGGTTACACTGCTGTCTTTAACGCAGTTGACTTCACCGCTGGTACGGTTCCAGTCACCAGAGCTGATAAGAATATTGATAAGAAGGATCCAAACTACGTTCCAAAGAATGAAAGAGACAAGATGGTTCAAGATCTGTTGGATACTGATGAGGTTCATGGTGGTGCTGTATCTATCCAAGTTGTTGGCAGGAGACTACAAGAAGAGAAGGTCATCAAAATGATGAAGGTTGTTGCAAGTGCTGTTGGTAGTGACAAGTACTGGCATTAGATTCCTTATTAATGCCGCTAACATGATACAGATATCTTAGACTTTAGTGAGTTGTAGTTAATGGTCTACCTATTTTATTGAGCCTAAGAATGGTCAATAGCTTGGGTTAATGAGGCTTCAAGAGTCATCTGAGTTCCCTCCAATGTTACGTACATCTTATGAGAGTCTACATGAGATATTGACATCAAAAGATCTTTGATATACTATAAAGACTCAAACAGACTTAACAGAGACAACGTCGGCGTTCTTCACTGGAGATGCAACAGAGTCCAGAGCTTTCAGGTCCTCGACTCTGCTCTCACAAAGCACCGCCTTCTTGCTATCTCTCAATTGCAAGTATCTGATTATTGCACCCGTCAGGGCACTTGTCACAGTAGTACCGATCATAGCATAACAACCACGTTTGAACTCTGGGGCGGTCGTGACAGGGTAGAATACCAAAGACCACCAGGAGTTCACCACTGCACTCCACATGTTCATGGACGCCAATACCACAGCACGTTCTTGTAAATCGTTTCTTGTAACCAGGTTGGCCCAGGCGAAGAAAGTTGCTTGACCTGCATATGAGATACCAGACATATAATGAGCAACAAATTGCGCTGCTGTACTGTATGGAGCTGCAAGGATAATGATAGCCACAGTGAGTAAAGACGCAGCGACAAACATAACGATGTGCCAGTGGTAACGACCGCCAGTGTGATCGACATATAGAGCACAAGAGAAAGTGGAAATGATACCCACAGCATACATACCCATTGGATAGTGGTTAATGTCATCGACAGAGTACTTGAAATACTTCAAGTATACAGAAAATAATGCACCCATGGAAAAAGACTCATTCTCACCACCCATGATCCAGAGGAAGGAAAATAACCACCAATGCCATCTTCCAATGACTCTGCGAAACACTGACCAATCGAACTTGGACTCCATCTCTGGGTTCTTGACTCTATCCTTTGCCAACTGGATTTCCTCTGGCCTGAAGTAGAAGGCCTTGCAAGTATCTGGGGTATCCGGGAAGAATATGAACCCGTAGAGACAGATAGGAACAGTGACAATAAAATCAATAATGAACAGCCATCTCCAGCCTGCAATTCCATTGAGGCCATCCATGTTCTTGTGGATCGATGCCTGCATCAAGTTGGAGAAGATGGAACCAAGTAGACCGGAGGCTGTAAAGACTGCGGATCTCTTTGTCAACTCTGATGACTTGACCATTCCTGTTGCTTCGTCCACAATATCTTCAGCATTATACCAACTTCCCAAGATCAAATGAGAACCAGAGAAGGTAGAAGATTCAAACAGAGCCATGAAGAATCTGATTGCACAGATCTGCCTCCAATTGGTGACTTTGTAGGTGACGAGTGTCAAGATACCCCAACACATACAACAGAACGTCAACCAGTACTTTGGTCTAACTTTCAGGAGCATTAGGTTGTTTGGAATCATCCCAACAACATAGCCAACAAGAAAAACAGTGTTGATGATATTAAGCTCATTACTGTACATCTGTAGTTCCTCTTTCATGCCAGACACAAAGGCCGAAGAAAGGTTGGCTCTATCCAAATAGTTGACCCAATACACAGAACATACGTAGGACAAAACGAACCAGTCGATCTTGAACAGGAGCTTGCGCTCATCTGAATCTACTGGTGGTTCCCCCCATAGGAAGTTTCTCACTTTCTTAGGGCCTGCTAAGAATTGCATCTGTCTGGTGATGGAAAGATCAACAAGGCACACAGTAACAGTGGAATCAGGTAATTTATACAGCTTCCATTGGGTTGTAGCTTTCCCAAAGTAGAAACCTGATCAGTTGACGGAAGGCGAGCACCGAGTCACATTGCAACTATGGATGGCCTTATCAATGTCGATAGGAAAAGTTATGTCGATCTCTTCAAAGGGTCCTGTCCAGACGCAGTGGGCCAGAAAGGGCAAAGATAAGAAATGCTTCAGCCTTGCCTTGAGGCTGCAAGGGGGGGGGGGGTCACGATATGATCCTCTAGGAGTATGTTTCAATAGTTGTCTATTTCAGTTCAATTGTACTACTATGCTGTCTTGAACGCCTTCCTGTTAAGGTCGATGGGCCATGTGTTTGGGTGGTGTTCTCGCTTCTCTGGTGGAGAGACTCTGTCTTGAACAAAACCCGTCTGCCTGATGTGGACACCGCAAAAGAATGACGGTTATCGCTTATTAGGATCCTTCATATTTGTAATTCCGATATCAGTACTGTTTAGTTGGATCTTGAAGTTGAAGTGCTAGAGTAGATACACTCGGGTGCCATGAAGATAACAGAAAAATGTTATGTATCTCTGGCAAGACTTAATCGATGTCCTTAGAACTGCTATATCAAACTATGCTCTGGACCTCACCAGCTCTGAGCTTTCAGTTTTCGATTTGCCTACATTGTTATAGCAAAGCAAAACCCCAATGAACATTGTGTGAAGCCCAGTCTAACAAAGAATAACCCTTGGTACCTCCCATTAAAAAAACTCTGTAAACCCAATTCAATAGTCAATTGTCAATAGATCACACCATGTATTCATTGATAATGTCATCGATCAATTGCAATGGATATGCTGGACCATGTCGATGACACACTTCTAACCCCTTCACTTTTTTCATGATCTCTTCGACATCAATACGTGGGTCATCCTTCTCCACCAAGTACTCCCATAACTCTGAGAGGGTAAGTCTCTTGGACTCATATGGGATATCTGGGTTTGTTAATTGCTTCTCTGACTGGAAAAACTTTCCATACAGAGGTTCCTCCCCTGGGAAGCTAAAAGACCCATCATTAGTGATCTCTTTCGACGTTGACATCCCAACTGCGGGGCCTCCTGCCTTCTGTAAGATCTTATTTTCAGTAGCCATTGCGAAATTCTGTTTCTTCAATTCTTCAAGTTGTTTTTCCAATTCAACTCTATCCGTTTCGGATCTCGATAATTTATCCTCCAATTCTTTCAACTTCATCTCCTTACGCTCCCTGAAAGCTCTCTGGGCAGCTCTGTTCTGTGCCTTTCTTTTATTCGCCACTTCTTTTTCTGAAAGTCCCTTGTTCTCATCCTTTACACCACCACCACTTGTAGAAGGACTTGATTTATCAGAACTGCTTGTTGGGAACGCGTGTGGCATCAACCTTTCCTCGGTCTTCACATGACCCAAACCCAAATACATATCACCTTCTGCATAGTTACGTGGATCCAAAAGGTCACACTCTTCTTGTGTAGCATTCATCATCAAGTTTTCAGACGTAAGCTCCTGTGGTTGCTCAATAAACTGTTCCGGATAGACGTGTCCCCAGCCTGGTGCGCCAACTTCTGGTCCACCATAGTTCATGCTGTTCCCATAGCTAAAGCTCATCCTGGTCTGTTTTGTTGAAGCCTCTTCTCAGTAGTTTATTGTTCCTCGCCACACCTGCTCAGCACTCCCATGCCGCGCTTTCATAAACTCTAAGTGGTTAAAACCAAACCTCAGGCCGGGTAATACTTCTTTTTTCGCGAGATTCCCCGAATTCGTTTTACTTAAGGATAATTCCTAGTGCGGGTTTTTCCGTTATTTTTTTCTCCACAAAACTCCGACGTTCTAGAAACAAGAGTGGGGCGGTTTAGAAGCAAAGTTCGAAAAGCTGCAGAAGTTCTTCTATGTAGCGGAGTTGTTCAGTTCTGGTAATTCGTGCTCAGCGTAGATCCAGACTGTAAACTTAAAGTTTCAGCTTCCGGATTTCTGACGTCGCACGCATTCTTGTCCCTCACTCTTATCAGGCCAAAAGCCGGATGGTGATCCTGTCAAACAAAATGCATACAGCTCTATGTGTGCGATGTGTCAAGGAATTATAGAACAGAAATCACAAGTTGAGCGGCAAGGGACTTGTAGTCTTCTTGGTGATGCCCCACATGTTAGAATAAAAACTTAAACAGAAATGCACGGGGAGTGCTATAGAGTTTGCTGCTAACGTGCATCGTTCCTTCCTTTTTACCACTCTTGCATCACCACAACTTCTTCGTCTAAATTCTACACTTTTCTCAGTATTTACCATTTCAGCGTGTTCTTATTCTTATTCTTATTCTCATTCCTATTCTTATTCTTACTCTTACTCTTATTCTTCAACACTTTAAAGACGCTACACAGCTAAGAGCTGTCGTATCATGAGCACCCTTCCGCAGTACTCTTATCATCAGGCAGTTATTTTACACGCTGCGGAGCTGACTAGCTCAGCATTAAGTGTTCTGTTTGGAATCTTGGGGATTGTTATGTGGGTGAGGATGAGTCCCTCGAGGAGAGTACTCTTCAGGCTAAAGATCTTCCTCACGCTCATCGCCACCAACACCGTACGAGCTGCTGTCTTCTTGATCATCACTGCTAGAAGACTTTCCATATTAGACGATCTATTGAAAGGAAAGTATTTTTCAGCGGCCTATTGTGATACGTGGGGCTATCTACTATCGACGATATCTATCTATTCTGATATTTGTATCTTTGTTTTGACGTTACAGAACGCACTGGTGATCTTTTGTCCACAGCTTGTCAAACGCTATATTCGTCCAATACCTTCATACAGAGCAACTTTTGACAACTTATACAAGGTCATCACCTTCAAGAGAAGTCCATTCAGGCGGGGGCTGACACTCAACAACCCACCAAAGAAGGAAATCGTCTATGAAGGCGGACTCTTCCCATTACGCAAATATATCTTGTTTGCCTCCTTCATCATTGGAGCTTTACTGCCTGCACTCGTGTTTATCGATGGAGAGCACTATTCTAACAACAACTTATGCGGAATTCCAATCCTTCCCGTATGGAAACGCCTTGTTGTGACCTACGGTTTCAAGTACTTCAACGTTGTGTTCATAGTGCTGGTGTATGTTTCTATTATGACTTATCTCCGTTTCAATCTCTATAAGATCCACAAGGCAAAGCGTACAGCGTTCCAGGAGTCCACAGCAGCAGTTAATAGTACGACGATTACGTTACAAAAGGATTTGATGTATCTTACGACAAAGGATGATAACAAACGGAAACAGGTTATGCTAAGAGAGCTCAAGACCTTTGCTATATACCCTTTGGGGTATATTTTTGTATGGACCGTGCCTCTTATCGTTCAGATTTGGAACTATTCCTCTGGTAACGTATCTTCGGTGCTCAAGCCTTTGGCCCTGGTTACTACAATGTCTGTTATTCTCCCTATGACCTGTACTATCGATACCATCATCTTCCTTATCCGTGAGAAACCATGGGCTGTCACAGAAGCAAGATTGGCCAAGCAGGCACAAAATGACGCGTTTGGTAGTCGTCTGACTGATGAGCTATCACAGTTTGTCGACATTGAAAATGATAAAGGAGGTTGTAATGGGGAAGTGGATATCCATGAGAGTGATGCGAATAAACTCCATCGTAACTCTGAGCCTTCATTCAATGATCGTACACTTGTGGGCTCTTCTAGGCATTCATCACTCTATGGTGTTGGAAGCACACCTGGTGCTGTGCGACCACTGCCACCTCTTGCAGATATAGAATCCCAGGGGATATCGGATGCTTCCACTGACGGCGACGAATATGATAATCATGATGACTCCAATAGATGCGATTTTGTTCAATTCTTATCAACCACAGGTCCTTGAGAGGAAAGACTAGAACTCATGTGTTGTCTTATAATGACTATGAAACAACAAATGATCAGTTTAGAGAGTTTTATGGCTGTAACAGTAGTGATTAGAAAGCCACCCAATTCTGATCCACAAGTGGGGACCTGTGGACTGATTACAACCAAACAAATAGTAAACTATTAAGAATGATCGATGTGCATATTACTGTGAGTAAAACCATATAATATGTCATATTATGGCTCCCGTTTTGTCGTGGTATTATTTGTCTAAAATGCAGCATCACTTCAAAGGTGCATATTTGCGAAGACTATGTCTACTGGTCAGACATAAATACATTTCAATCCCAATTTTCCTCGATAAAAATAGAGGGCGCACACGCAACGTTCTTATGTAACCTTGATCTCAACGAAAAGCCTCTCCTGAGTCATGGCGATGTCTAGATCGTTGTCATCATCCATAGCAATAAAAACATTCTGAACCAAATCCTTATAATACAATTCCAATTTCTCCACGCTACACTCTAATCTTCTGGCAATGCTACTCTTCACATCAGCAAGACGACACCCGAACTTCAATCTAAGGGCAAAGATATCGTCATTATGGTACACTTTCGCCTTGATATCCACTGGACGTTGTGATATCCCTGGTGAAGATGGATTGCTGAAGTTCCGTCTTCTTGGTATTAACAGTGGTTCTACAGGAGATGTTAACCAATCATCGAACTCATGCTCTTCATGGATCGTAGGTGTCGATGATGTTCGCTCACTTCCGAACGTTGGCTGTGAAGCCATTATTGGTGATGGCCAGATCCTTGGTGATGTTGCCGAAGTTTGAGAAATTGTGCTCGATACTGAACCTGTACGATGCTTGTAGAAAGAGAAGTTAGATTGAGCAGGAACAGGTAATGGTGGCGTCACTGATGTCTTTATGGTAAGCACTGGTTTAGCTATCTGCGGTTTAGCTATCTGCCCTAGTCTGGAGCTTGCATTTGCCATTGTTGGGATGGGACTGAGCATATCTTGGATAGCTTCTGATGACAGCTGAAGATCTGAGCCCAGTTCAATATCACCAAGACGAGGTGAAGTCCAATCGTTCAATATTTTACCATAGTCAAGCAGATGCTTGTTTTGCACCAGCTTGAAGATGTAGATGTTCAGACTTTGGCATCGTTGTAGTAGTATGCTTTCCAATGTATGAAGGTCTGGTCTTGCTATTGGATCTGGCAAAGCTGGTAGCAAGGATACCACATCCTCCTCCGTGCTACTTGACAAATAGTCCAAAGCAGCACAGTGAAGCTTATAGAAGTCCTGATAGTACCTGCAAAGATGTCTTTTCTTACCATCATTCATGGTGATATCAACACGATACCAATATCTCCCATTGCAAATGTCTGCATTGATGACACGACCTTCCACTGGGGCAGCAACTCTTGGCTCCCCAACTGAGATTGAGACAGAGCTCTTTGGTGACGGAATTGTAGAGTTCTTTGCAGACAGTGATGTCGATGAAGATACGCTTGACAGGAATGAGAAGTTGTTATCATCGGTCTCGTCAGAGGTGTGAGTATCTGGTGTTGGGCTCTTGATATTGGAGCAATGTTTTGAGGAGAGACACGATGTTCTTGGGCTCTCCCTAGATTGTGCCTGTGATAACCACATTTCGTCTTGTTCCGGGTCTTGGTTCTCTTTATCCATCTTCACTATACGAACGTAGCTGGCTGGTATAAGACCAGCTTCTCCTAGTCTTCCAATTGGCTTTACAAGGATCCAACCATTACCCTTTCTTTCAACGAGTTTTAAAGCCTCACCGACGCCAACGGTGATCTCATTCTTGTGCTCAGCCCTGAAGTCAAACTTCGTTATGAGTACGATGGGGCTATCTGTAGACGATCTTGGTATAGCGGTGATAGCCTTTTCAGATGAACTTGTGAATGAAGTATTGGACTTACCTTTCTGGTTCTGCATTACTGGGGAAGAGATATTAAGCTTTCTTAACGAGGGTTTTGGTGCGATCTTTAGCATTCTGCTTGTCGTTCTGAGGATGCTGTCAGAGAGAGGGCTTGTGGCAGTATTCAATAAAGAGAGCGTACTATTTGAATATAGGTCGCGTGTACTGTATGTCTTTGTGATGTCAATTGTTCCTTGGAATGCTTTGGGTTTCGCCAGTGAAAGTTTTTCACTCCTATCTGGTATCCAATGATATGATCTGATATGAAGAACGAACTCGAGAATGTTGAAGATGTTACGGACCCGCTTGTGCTTATTACCGTGGTACCTTTCTGAAAACCTTTTAAGCACACTTTGTTGAGGAAGACCTCGATAGTTTTGAAGAAAGGAGATGGATGGGAATAAGAAGAGACAGAGAACAAACTGAGCAGCTTTCTTGTTTACTTTTTCCAAAGCTAGAGCACTTTTTCCATGATATTCTTCTTCTCATCACCTGTATGATTTATGCACAGCTTCTGCATGTTCTGGACTTTTGGCGCAACTGCGTCACTTTCCACGAATCAAAGCACCCACCGAGGGCGCAGGCTTCCTCATTGGGAAGAGATTCACCGCTTCCGGGACAACAGCATGCTGGCATATGCACTAACGTGACGCAACTTTATGCCTTCATGATGAACGGCCTTGCAGAGATTACCACAGTCACCCCTTCGACGCGTTTTGTGGACTACAATTTTAATTGTTCAGAGAGCTTGATACAATCAAGAAATTTCTAGTGATTAATCAGCTTTATTGAGTGACCATTAGTATGTATAAAGCTTTCAAACTTGCAGAATGTCGCAACGTAGAGTCTGAAAGGCACATAACTTTGAGTGGTGAGCACTCGATATAGACACGTTACAGAGAAGACAGATATGAGCTGTAGTCATTGGCTTGGCCAGTCGTGCATCTTCTTTTGGTATGATCGCCAGCTATGTCTGAGTCAACCACGCAGATACAATGATAATTCACAAATGACGAAGATTTGACTGTATATACATGTACATCTGTACATCTGTACACTCTGTCCATTTGACACGTTTTCTTGCAAGCTGTGCATCCACGCATCGCAAGTACGTCTTTGTCTCTGTTAAGCAGAAAAATGGTAAGTACTAGACAGTCTGAGCCCATGATCTGGCCCAATTAGATCTCACAATTTGTACCCACGCACACTGGCTCCTCACTATATCTAGGTCTACAAACAAGCCGTCAGTACGTCTGTGCGACTTGAGAGGTGGTTGTTTTTCTCAAAGCTATGGAAAGCCGCCACTGAATTTAGGCCCAAGGCCTCAACAACGGCCGATGCAGAGAAAATAGAGAGGAAGTGCAAAGCTGGGGAGCGGTATTTCAACTTCTATTCGAAAATGCGGTTGTAGATGTTGATAGCCTTTAATATAAATAAAGCATTCAAGATGTTAGACCCTTTTGATGTTATCAACAATTCCTACTCAAAACCCTGTATCTGGTAAGCAACCACCGTTCAAACTCTGTACCAACGTTAAATTTTTAACTCTTCAGATCGAACAATCACAACGTCGATCGAACAATCACAACGTCGATCGAATTGGAACGTGGTTGTTGATTTCTTCCTGTTGATCTCTTCCTGATGTCTTCCTGCTGATTTCTGTGTTGATCGATTTGAACTGTATTTGGTCTACATGATGCGTCAAGGGTCTGCACAAGAATCCTAGTTCTGGTTTCTCATAGCATGTTTTTCGGATCTAATACAGTTGTCACAATCAACCCACCCAGAATCAGTTCTCCATCTGCATATTGACTCTGCAATCCTTTGAACCATAGTCAGAGTAATAATTCAAGACGTTCTCATCATTATACACCACTTTACCATCTCCGATGTCATCCCACTGAGTGATGATTCTATCAGTACCAACAACAATTGTCATCCCATGAGGCCAAGTGGATAAATCGATAGAATCATATTCTTCCGCCTGATTAACAATGATATTATACAGCGATTGAGAAACGTGTTGCCCTTGATGATAGGCACCACCGCAGGTCTTGATGATTCTCAAGTTGATCACGTCTCCTATGACAAAGATGTTCCTTGTATTCTGCATCACCATTCTTTCATCAACTATGACTTCCGCTCTGTCGCGTTCAATGGAACTTTCAAATGCCGGCAACAAAGGCTCGATGTTGTTCTTGTGGTAGTTACACCAAAGGTTTAGTTCAGAATCCAAAGTCCGGCCATCAGTGGTTAAGAGATTACCATTCTCCAACTCCTTCTCGATTCTGGTGTTGAAAGCCAACTCCACGCCTGATTCTTCCAACTCATGTGCGAGCTTCTCCTTGAAGTTCTTGGATGAGTAAATCTCAGGTGGTACAAAAGGATGAGGATGTACTAATCTTACTTTCTTCTCATGACCATAGTGTTGTTTAATTTCACCGGCAACCTCAATACCAAGGGCACCTCCACCAATCACAGTGATCACGTTGGCCCGCTCGATCTGTTCTTTACTCTTTTGCATCTCCGCTGCGTATTGGTCCTCTGTATGTGCTACTGGATCAAAGGGCCATCTTCTTCTTCTCCCAGTGGAAAAAACACAATAATCAAATGACAACCGGTGCATCTCCTGGTCTTTACCTACTTGATAATGAACGTTATGCTCATCAATGAATGTAGTGCACTTCCCATGGATGAAGTGTACTTTCAAATTCTCTGGTAAAAGCTCCTTCGGTCTAGCACTATTCAGCTTTTCAATGACCTCCTTTGATGAGGATTGCACAGAGGCAAAATTAATATTTAACTTCTCGGCATTCATGTATGACACCCTTGCATACTTGTCATCGATTATAGCACGAGGAATTCCCAAAAGGTTGATGAATCCTGCTCGTGGCTCGATGAGATAGATTTCCACGTTGGTTTTATTAGAGACATTACCTTGCCTGAACAGCTCGATGAATTTCTTGATGAAGGACATGCCTCCAAAGGAGCCTCCGATAACGAGGATTCTGGTAGTGTCAGCAGTCATAGTACGATTAATGGGTGTATATGATAGTGAGCCGAAGAAGCACTTGTCCTGATGCTTCTTATACGACGAATTTTTATGATTTTTTTCTGTTCCAAGTTGACACCCAAGTTGACTGTAAGAAGAACTGGAACGGTTTCGCTGTAGTATCATTCCAATATCTGATAATAAATGTATTACAACACGGTATTCTGAGAAGATATCTATTATACCCTCTTTTATACCCATATACTCAGCTATAATCTCACATATCACTGGTTGTTAGCCCTCTAGGCCTCTCAAATGAGCTTATGTGGCACAATCGCTGATTGTTTAGATAACCTCGAGGGAACAAGGCATCGCTTAAACACAAATGCGAGGACAAACCTCCTGTGGATGTCAGCACCCCGGAGCGGCGAGCTTGGTTGTATACTACAGATGTATGTGTATTTGATAGGTGGTCGGAGGTCCATGAGGATGTATGTGCAAGTTTCCTTCGTTGTGTCACCTAGATACAAGAAGTTAATTAGATACAGAAATGTCAATTTGCAAGTAAATAGAAAAATAACTAGACAAATATGATCCTATTTGTTTGATTTAGATTTTAATACACTTTTGAGTGCTCTTTGAAAGAATTTAACAGCTATAATTTCAACTTTCTGAAAATTGAATACTTCATTTCTACTTTGGAGGATTTCACGAGAAGTTTAGAACAACACAATTTCAATAAAATCGCAAAACCGTCAAATGAAATGAAATTCACTCTAGCCACCGATTCCAAAATCTTGTGGAACATTAGATTCCCCCGAAACATCTCATTTCCTCTCATAGGCTCCATAGCTCACACTAGTCAGTTCTGTTGAGAACTTTGAGAACTTTACTACTTCCTTCGCGCTCTGCTTAAAGGGAAGAAAGTTGGCCAAATTCCAAGTTTCTATCAAAAGATATGTAACTACAAACACAAACACAAACACGAACACGAACACGAACACGAACACAAATACAAACACAAACACAAACACAAACACAAACACAAACACAAACACAAACACAAACACAAACACAAACCAAGAACACAATGTCCAACGGTGAAACGCTTTTGAAGAACGGGAAGTTCGAAGAAGCCCTTGCATGCTTCAACACTGCTATCAAGCAGAATCCAAGAGGGTTCAAGCCATATGTTAACAAAGGTATCGCACTACTCAAGTTGAGACAGTATGATGACTCAATAAAGGCCACATCACAGGCATTCCACATCGCTAGGGAGCGACAGAAGAGAGAATTGATTGGGGAGGCACTCTATAGGCTCTTCATGGTGTTCTATACCACTGATAAGCTGGAGGATGCTATCAAGTTGTTGAATATGGCCCAGGTGTACGGTTATACCAGTAACGATTTGCCCATTTGGAAACACAATCTACGGAGGAAGATCCAGAAGTCTGGGGAGACTTTCGAAATGGATGTTAAGTACGCCTCTCTCGAGGATGTGCCAGTAGTGGAGGCCCAACTGGGACTTGAGGAACGTGAAGAGCCTGCCGCACAGTCTCCAATAGTAGCCACGTCTATAGAGGAGGAGAAACGTGAGCTGGAGCACAAGATGATCAACAAGGATAACTTATACCCATCTCCAAAAAACATTAGAGTGGACTGGTTTCAATCCTCTGAACTCGTTACGATCTCCCTTTTCGTTAAGAACTTACCTAACGATGGCAAGTTGAAGATCCAATACAATAAGGACTCTATTCACATCGAATTCCCAACCTCTGCGTCCTCAGACTTTCAATACGACATTGGTCCACTTTACTCATATATCGACAAAAATGAATGCACTCATAAGGTGTTCTCTACAAAAGTGGAAATATACTTGAAGAAGTCCGAAGATTTAAAATGGAAAAAACTCGAAAGATCATCTGATGAACCACCAGCAAAAGCATCAAATGTCACGACGACATTGACACAGGAGGTCCTCCCATCATATCCAACATCTTCAAAGAAACAGACCAACTGGAACAATCTCAAAATCGAAGATGATGATAATGAAGGTGGTTCCACGGAGCAGTTTTTCCAAACATTGTACAAAGATGCAGATGCAGATGCTCAAAGAGCTATGATGAAGTCCTATACTGAGAGTAATGGTACGGTGTTGAGTATGGACTGGAAAGATGTGGGCAATAGAAAGGTGGAGATATCTCCACCAGATGGTGCTGAGTTGAAAAAGTTGTAATCAACATTCATCGTAACACACTACTTTTTTTTTAGTATGAAACGTTTGTAATAAAAGATAAATTGTCCATTAAGATTAGTGGCGTTCGTACAAAAACATAGCTGTCATAAGGCGTTCTAAAAGGTGTCAGTATCCGAATTTAACGCTTCCTTTGTCGTATTCAACTTCCTCAACTGTTCTCTCCTCCAATTGGAGTAAGTATCATTATCATCGTCTTGATCTGAACTCAACACCACCTCTGAGTTCTCCTTATCACACACATCATCGTCATAAATTCTCATTGTTAATGACTTCAAGGGTGACGTCACGATCTTATCGTTGAACTTTGGCTGACTTACATGACTGACAGTTCTCAAAGGCGATTTCCTAGCTGACCTTCTTGGACTACCAGTACTCACACTCACTTCCGGCAAACGCGAAAGCTGTGGTTGGAATCCACTCGTAGCTCTTGTGATTCTTGATGGAGGCTTCAGCGAAGGGACTTTCCTTTCTTTGATCATATCAGAAGTGATGCTTAGCGAGGAATCTTTCGACGGACTTCTCAGTTTCGATATCAATGAAGTGTTAGAACACGATAATAATGGCTGCTTTGATGACAGTAGAGTTCTCGCTGGTTTCTGGACACCTTGGCTTGGGTATCTCGATGCAGCAGTAGCTGTGGTTATGATCCTGGGTTTCATCGGTGAAGTTGCCCTTGAATGAACTCTCGAAGCAGTCCTAGAAGCAGTCCTAGAAGCAGTCCTAGAAGCAGTCCTAGAAGGATCCCTTGAAGGAGCCCCGGAAGGAGCCCTAGAAGGAGCAGCAGAGGCAAGCCTCGAAGGAGCAGCAGAGGCAACTCTCGAAGACGCAGCAGAGGCAACTCTCGAGGGAGCAACAGAAGCAGGAACTCTTGCGGATGTGCCACCAGCAATTCTTCTACCCTTTGACTCCAACTTCTTCTGTTCTTCATCCAATAGGGTCATGAAATCATCGCCAAGAAATGCTAGTTGAGTATCTTCAAACTCCTTCAATTTCATTCTCAAGTCACCGACAATCTTAGGTAGTTGCCTCGCCAAACGTTTTCTCGTCTTCTCTTCTTCCATGAGAATTTTATGGGAGTTTCTAGCCAACAATCTTGATGAGTCCTTTGATGTAATCTCCAAGTTGTTTCTATCCTCTATGAGAGTCTTGAATTGTTGAACCAGCTCAAGGATTGGCCTCAGTGATTCCAAGACATTGGATAATCTCTGAATTTCAGATTCATGCAGGCTTAAAACATGATCAGTATATCCACTGTCGAAATAGGGTGTGAATTTCTCTCTTTCAGATTCAGAATAGCAGAGTTGATCCCATAGGACCTCGATCTGTGTTCTAGCATCCATGATGAATTGTTCCAGAAACTGTTTCTTCAGCTCTTCAAGTCTCGAGAGTTCTTGCTCGTAGTTTTCAATGCACCGGACAGAAAGAGTATTGTTGGCTCTTTGGAAATCGGCAATAATCTGCGGATCCTCATTGAGCTTATTCCATAGCAATTCACATTTGGTCTTAAATTCTTGAAGCAGGCTCTCTCTTTCATTCCTTACAATTTGGAGATCTTGGAGTTGTTTCGTAAGTTCAGTGACGATACCGGAAGAAATATCAACAGCTTCCCGTTGTCTCGTAGAGTTTGCATAGCTGAAGACTCTTTCCGAGATCATGAAGTAATCGTTCTTGTGATCAATCTCAAGGTCATTCCATAGCAATATTATAGACTTTGAAGTTTCTTGTAGGATACCGAGCCTTCTTGTTATCTCTGACTCATATTTTGAGATGGTATTTTTCAAGTAGTTGAAAAACTCATCTGATAAGTTGTTTACTGTGGCCGTTTCGAGGAGAAGCTGTTGATCGTTAACCAAGATTTGGAAGATTTCTGGGATGCTCGAATGCTCTTGGACTACTTGCAGAATCTTATCACATTGCTCCAAGCTAGGAATATTAAATGAGTCCTTTAGTTCAAAGTCATCCACTTTAATTGAAAATCTGTTTAGTGTTCTGCAGAGCTCCAAATACTTCACCAACCTCTCTCTATAATCCTTCAAGATATAATCCATGCTCGATGTCAATGACTTTTGTAAGTTGAGCAGCGACACACCATCATGTATGTCCTTTAGTATGAGATTCCGTACATATAGGTCAGGGACTGTTCTTGTACCGCCTGGATCGCTAATGGTCTTCAATACCAACGTCAAGATCTTAATAGTCTTCATGTTCTCTTGTCGTAATTTATCCCTATATTCTTCAGCATCTTTGAGAAACTTATCAAGTGTACCATAAACAGCATTGAATAAATCCGCTTCGTTCTTTTGAAGTTCATTCTTCGGATATCCTATCACTGTGTTTATCTCAGATAACTTGTTCAAAGTATCCGTAAGCTGCAGCGTCAACTTGGAGTATTCATTCTCTGACGGTGTGTGGCTCAAAGTAATGGGCGAATATGGTTCATAGGGTCTCTCATTTAGTGTTACTTTCATCGGCGAGGACAGCAAATTCATCATTCCGATTCTGGGAACAGGGCTTTTGAAGGAACCATTGAGGTTTTGTACCTCTTGTTCAGATCCGGGATGTACGTCCCTTGGATCCATAGTTACAAGTCAAGATCGGGGATCAGAAGCGTGGCCTATCAAGGATTGAAATATGTCGCAAAGATCAGCTATATGTCAAATCTCGTTGTTTGGCGAAATTTACCTGATGCAACTTGAAGTTCTTTGTTTTGATTACCGGATCGGGGATAAAGTAAACAGATAAATATGACTAAGAGTTTATATAAGTAAACTAGATTAAATAAAATAAAAATTGAAATTTTCATAAATCGGCCGCGTGGTCTAGTGGTATGATACTCGCTTTGGGTGTGAGTGGTCCAGGGTTCAATTCCCTGCTCGGCCCTTTTTTGCTAGCTACGATGTTGTAAAATATATATAAGGTACTACTTACCGGCGGATCAGTAATACCTATAATTTTGGTATACTAATTTATTTCTGGCCTGTCCACATGCCATGCAGAGCCAGTTCAGGGTAATACCACCTTTTATATGGGCGCTGGGGTGGGCACCACTGCTTGAACTTCTAATCGGTGCCAAGCAGGCCTGAGGAGTGCTGGTGGTGGGGTGAAATATATAGCAACCGGTGTTTTTTTTGATAACTTAAATATATCAGTTGAGCTAACACTGTGATAATTCCTTGACTTATATACTGCTAATTAGTGATCTAACTCACAATGTTTTGCAAATGTTCCCAATCTCCACTGCAATAATGAGCGTAGCCAACTTTAAACTTTTACCGCTCATGGGCTTTTCAAAGCTGGGCGGCTAATGAGAATTATATAAACCCCAGCAGGTCGCCACTCTTTCATTCTTCTACTTAAGCATGGTAAAAGACACCAGAATGAGTCTTATGTCATCAACAGGAGCATTCAGCGGGGAGTTTGAAATCACTGAGAAGTGGTCAGGGTACAATGATGACATCGACTTGGGTTCATCCATTCTGATTGCGAGGAACAAGATTACTACTATCGGCAGGGCGCTAAAAAACACAGTGAAAATAAACCATCTGGCTATATCCGGAACTCATTGCATGATATGGGTGGTGCAATTCGATGAAAACTCTGTTCCGTTGGTTTACATAAAAGATATGTCGTTGAATGGAACTTATGTCAATGGTAGCAGATTGGCAAAGAAAGAAGTCATGTTGTTGCGTCATGGTGATATAGTGTCTATTCCATTTGGATTAGAAATGGAGTTCCGCGCAGTTTATGGGGGTGCTGAGTCAGATGTGGGACAACAGTTGATTGAAGAGAACTACATAAGAACAAACTTCGGCTTGTGGACCATTAAAGACCGTGTCTTGGGTAATGGAACTTTTGGATACGTACGATTGATACCTACAATCTTATGGAGAGGTTAAGCACTGGCTAATTGAAGACAGGTGTTTGCTTGTGAAAGCAAGAGAGACTCCAAGCTCTATGCGGTGAAGGTTGTCAAGAATACATCCCAGACTGTACCATTTGAAGCTAAGGTATTACAGAAACTGGATCACGTATGTGTATCAGGTATCCCCACAGGCGAGTACTAATTCCAATAGCCAAACATCATTCGTGTACATCAGACGCAGATCATTGAAGGTCAACTTTACATTTTTGAAGACTTGTATGGCCATCAGATATTCTTTAGAACCATGCTCAATACTAACATTTCTTCAGAATCTGCGGTGGAGATCTCTTTTCTTACCTCACGAAGGGTAACTCACTCTCCTCTATTCCAGAATTTGAAGTTTTAGTTGTCACGTACCAAATCATGAATGCACTCTTGTATCTTCACAAGAACAACATCGTCCATAGAGACTTGAAGGTACGTCAACTCTTTTTAGTGCTTACATGACACGACGATTCTAACGACTCTTAAAGCTCGACAATATCCTCTTGGAATCACCAGAACCATTCTCGAGAGTGGTCCTTGCAGATTTTGGTATTGCTAAGTCCATATCCTCAACGAGGAGAAGAATGTTCACCACAGTGGGAACACCTGAGTATTGTGCACCTGAAGTTGGGTTCGAGTACACAAAGATACCAGAGAGCACGAGAACTGATATCACAAGCAAAGTAAGTCTCGTTAAAAAAGGTTATGATCATAAGTGTGATATCTGGTCACTTGGAATTATCGTTCATATCATGCTTAGTGGTGTTTCTCCTTTCTATGAAGACGGTGATGAGGTCAAAATTATTCAAAGCGCGAAGAAAGGCGTCTTAAACTTCAATTTGAAGCAATGGAGAGGTGTCTCTTCGCATGCTAAGGATTTTGTGCAGAGTCTATTGTACGTGAATATCGCAAACCGACTCAGTATTGAGGAGTGTTTCGAACATCAGTGGATTAAGAAACATGAATCTGAGTTGAAGAAGATTTATGAGAGGGTGACACATTAGGTTGAGGAGCCTCACCGCTTGATGGTGCAGTATTTCCAATGTCACGTGTGGCTCTTCTGGATCCAATGGATTCTGAACTCTTGTGAGCATGCCCAAACATACATCACTTTGCACTCCATTAGTCTGAGCTCCAAATACTATAGGTACTGAGAAGAATCATACACAAACCGTCGTAGACATTGACGCAAGGGTTCGTCTCCCAATTTATAGGAAGCAGCCATGCAATGCGCATGTGAGACAGAAGCGCATCAGGCTCCGCACCCAAGTCGTGGAGGGGCCGATCCCAATCCGGTATTTTGGGCGTCGAAATTTCGGGGTCTGTTTCCGTATTCAGCTGATTTCGTGGTGCTCAGGCGGTTCAGGGCCAAGTGGTGCAAAGTCTAATTTCGCATTTTGCATGACGCGTTTTGGCGTCTTCTCCGTTTAGGAATTGCGCAAGTGTCTAGATTAGGACGAATTACCGGATTCTTATTATTTTATCGCTGTTGCTGTGGTGAAATTCTCGTTGTTGTGGAAACAACGGAACCCTTGGAGGCAAAGTTGCAAAAAATTTAAAGGCAGCAAAACATCAAAATACAACAGAAATAACAGTTCTGACAATATTGCCGATTCTTCCAGGAGTATTCACTATTCTGTTGAATTTATACCTGATTTTGTTGCTTACTAGGGCGTGGATTATTGGTTTGACCGATCACATTTTATCCTGAAACAGTCAGACCCTCCCTTTCCATTAGGACCGTGTTGTTTTGACTGAACCCAAAACGAAGAACTCAGTGCCTCCTTTGAACCTGGCTTTTGGGCATTATTACACGAATCCAACCGTACCAGATTTCTATCAGAGAACTGTCGGAGAAACATATAAGTGTAACTCTTGACCCATATCTTTTGTCACGAACTTGACATATTACTGCTTAAGCGAGACAGCGCTTGTTTGTTTGACACAGCCAACAGCCATCTAATTCTCATGGGAGAAGCCAACGCTATACCACAACTCAACAAGGAGGATTTCAAAAATACACTGATGCAGCCGTCCACACCAGATAAGCATCGTCGTCTCTCCATCTCCATTCCAAAGGATGAACAATCGACGATACCAACAACACCACCGCAAAGCTCTGCAAGACGTAGCTCACAGTCATCATTCAAATCTCCAGACGCATATACCCATTGTTCACATACTATTCTCTCGCCGACCACGCCTTCAGATCATGGGCGGTCCAACAGTGGGAACAAATTAGGTACTGTCCCCTTGACACCCATGAACAAGCTATTGTCACATGAAAATGGAGAATCACCTTTGAAATCACCTTCACAGCTTGCTGATGATGATTTGGAGTCCAAACCACCAATTAGGCAAATAACGACGAAGCTACGTACGAGGCTAAACTACGCAATGGTTAAGTATTCGAATGGATGGATGAACCAGTCGTTATCTGAATTGGAGAAGACCGTATTGGATAAAGATGTTGATGTTGCGATGGACGGTTCTACAGCGAGTGGGTTGGTATCTTCGCCATTTGGCAAGGCAATAGGGAGTCCTTCCAGGGTGGCAAAACCTCAATCACAAGTGCTATCTCCAAGGAAGACGAAGCGAGATCATCGTCGTTCAATGGAGCCATTAGATGCTGGTGGTTCAGCTAATGCTGCTTTTCTGCATGCCATTTCTAAGAGTCTTTCGCCAAAGAGAAGACCGCACTTGAACACGAATAGTCTACGGATTGATAATACGATCTCCATGGCCGAACAGCCCCATGATAGTCCTGAAGCTGAAGCCATAGAGACACTGATGTCGTTATCATCGCCTCGGTCGGTGAAGAAGATGGACCTGCCTACGAGATCATTGCCGAGACAGAGGCTATCTTTTGGTGATGGTAATGCTATTGAGACCGAAAGTGAAAGTGAGTACGATGAGAGATCCCAGGTACGGCTCGACTCGAAGCCTAAGGACAAGGATGACGAGGCTCTTACGGACAGTGCTCCTGGGAGTCCATGAGAATAGTTAATATAACAATAAGTTGCATGACCTTTTAATGGATTATTAGCAAAGGCTGACCCTTTCGCTCTCTTGTTAGACTGTAGGCATTTACTAGACAGCATGGACCCCCCCTTCTTTTTGCCGAGGAAACTGGAGGTATTTCTCTTTCACAGGTCACTGATCTATGTTTTAAAGCGTACACTGTTTACTTCAGCTATTACGTTCAACACTAACTAAGATGGGACGGAACTTGAAGTTAACCTTAACCGTTGATGGAATTCCGCTGAGGTCTGTTGCCTCGGCCAAAGGAAAAATTGCGGAGCTGCCCTGTGAGTGACCGTTGTGGAGAAACAAACGATAAAAAGGGCCCAGAAGAGGCCCATTGCGACTTTCATCAGCTTCAATATCTTCAAAAAGATAGCAACAAGGATGTACCACCGCTATACAAAAGTTGTCGAGGCGGAATTTCCACGGATGGTGATGCACGCTACGATCCCTATGGGCGCACCGCTCGCAGTGGTTTTTGATCACTACAGATTAGAGAAGCAGTTAAAAAGCGAATTCAGAAAACCAGTGAACTTGTTCTTTATGGCTGGTACAGGTATGACAAAAGCCGTCTGGAAGTATCATATCAGGAAGTTATTTGAGTATTCAGAGCAGCACTCTGAGTTGTCGTGGCAGATTGTTAACTGCGTTGCGTTGGATTTGGTCAATCACGGTGATTCTGCAGTTGAAAATGAAGGTGTCTTAGGATGGGAGTTTGACTGGAGAGAAGGCTCCCACGATTTGATCCAAGTTGCCAAGAGCCTGAAGCTACAAGGTGATTCTGTGGTTATTGGCCACTCGATGGGTGGGTTCCAATCACTATACTCAACCTTGATTTCTCCACTGATGTTCAAGTTTGTCATTGCCATTGAGCCAGTTACACATGGCGGAGATGATCAGAACTCTATTTTCATAAAAAAGATGCTTCCTGCACTGGGTGATGCGATACAGACACGTTTCAAGAGCGAAGACCAATACTACAAATACATGAAGACGATGAGCTTCTTCAGGAAGTTCCATCCAGAGGTTTTGAATGACTTCATGGAAGCTGAGAAAGTGGTGAACAAGGATGGAACAGTCCAGACAAAGACTTCCAAAGAGATACAGTTGATCTGCTACCATGCGGGTACGAAAATATTCCCTATTGGATTGAAGCTCCTCTCTCTCATCGATAGTCCTGTGGTGTTGGTCGTTGGTGAGAAGGCAACTTGGACACCAAAATCGAACGTTCGAGAAGTCAATGCCGTTTTGAAAAGAGGCGAGTTTATTGAGATCCCAAACGGTGAGCACCTGGTGAATGGAGAGGACCCAGACTCTATCATCGATATCATTATTAAGAGTTTGACTAAGAACCTAGGGACAAAGGGTCCTCAAGAAGCAGTGATGGACCGCAATAGATACGATCAGATCTTCTCTGAGAACTACGCAAGGTTGGCCAGTGAGTTCTTTGAGCGGAAGACAAAGCTATGATTACGAACGATTATGATAGTGAGTTATAACACTGTAAGCATCAAAGTAGAGGAATCGAGAAACAGAGAGAATGATTCTTATCGTGTTGCGCAAACCGTTCCACCAGAAAAATTTTATGTGCCAAAGACGGAAAGAAATCCTTCCTAGCAGATTCAGAAGCAACACATAACACCAGAAATGGCATCCCAGGAGACTGTGTTGAACCTGATTGCTGACTATCTTGAGCGCAATGAGCTTGAATCCGTTGCTTCCAAGTTGAAGAAAGTCGTGGAGAAAAAGGACATCTCGATTGGGTCGTCTGACAAGAAGTTGGAGGAGTTGTTGAAGGTCGAGTCTTCTTCTGAGGATGACTCTTCATCCTCTTCTGACACCGATTCTTCCGACTCGGAAAGTAGTTCTTCAGATGATGAGGAAGAGAAGAAAAAGTCTGAAAGTGATTCTTCTGAGTCTGAGGATGATAAGAAGAAGTCTGACGACTCTTCCTCTTCTGCCAGCGACAGCGACTCCTCTGACTCTGAAGATGAGAAGGAAGATGAAAAGAAGTCTGATAGCTCTGATAGCTCTGATAGCTCTGATAGCTCTGATAGCTCTGATAGCTCTGATAGCTCTGATAGCTCTGATAGCTCTGATAGCTCTGATAGCTCTGATAGCGACTCTGACGAAGAGATGGAGGATGGTAAGAAGGAGCCATCTTCGTCTTCGTCTTCGTCTTCGTCTTCGTCTGAGTCGTCTTCTTCTTCTTCCTCGTCTGAGTCTTCTTCTTCTTCTTCCTCGTCTGAGTCGTCTTCTGATTCGTCTTCTGACGACAGCTCATCTGATTCCACCTCTGATGAAAGCGACTCTGAAGACGAGAAAGACACCAAGAAGAGAGCCCGTTCAGATTCCTCTTCTTCAGATTCCACTTCCTCTTCTTCCGATTCCGATTCCGACTCAGATTCCACTAAGCAAACCGTCAAGAAGCAAAAAATCGAAAAGGAGGCCTCTTCCCCTTCCTCATCTTCCTCTGAGGCGACACCAGAAGCTTCATCTACAACTGCATCCTCCGTGTCATCCCGTGACACTTCTATCCCAACAGAACTTGAACCAGAGCTCAAGGAGGGCCAAAGACACCATTTCTCCAGAATAGAGAGATCCAAGATCTCCTTCGAAGGTGAGGAACTGACAGACAACACCTATAAGGGTGCTGCTGGTACCTGGGGTGAGTTGGCCAATGACAAGCTCTCCAGGGTGAGAGGTAAGGACTTCACAAAGGGTAAGAACAAAATGAAGAGAGGATCTTACAGAGGTGGCTCCATTACCATGGCTTCCGGTTCTTATAAGTTCAAGGATTGAAGTTATTGCATCTTATAGTTTAATTGTTAGAGTGTTTGGTGTGTTCTAATTGGTTTTCGATGGTTGATAGTGATTTGTAGTAGTGTAGTTGGGCCTTAACTATGGGTGCACGGATGTTATTGTGATGGTGGAAAGATTTCAAATCAGGCACAACAACAATCTCAGAGGCAAGAACGAACCAGGCAGCGTCTCGCTTTCAAAAATGGCTGGGAGGACTGACGGCAACTACGATGGTGAAGAGGACTTCTCTGACTCATCTAACTCGAGTTTCTATGAGGAAGAGGAGCTCGACGATCCAGCTTTTGGATCTGTGAAGAAGAAGAAGCCTACAGTGGCGAAGAAGAAAGCTGCCAAAAACATAACTGAAGAAGTATCGTCAATGGATCACTTGGCCCACATGCCATCAGATTTTGTCCCAGATGTTGTATCAAAAATGTTTCATAGGAACGATTTCTCATACTTGAAATTGAAACCAGACCATGCTTCAAGACCGTTATGGATCTCACCCAGTGACGGAAGAATCATCCTGGAGAGTTTCTCGCCATTGGCTGAGCAAGCGCAGGATTTCCTGGTGACAATTGCTGAGCCAGTGAGTAGACCAAGTCATATACACGAATACCGTATCACTGCTTATTCTTTATACGCTGCTGTGTCTGTTGGTTTGGAGACGGATGATATTATTGCTGTATTGAACCGTTTGTCCAAGGTACCTGTTGCAGAGTCTATCGTGAACTTCATCAAAGGTGCCACAGTGTCATATGGTAAAGTGAAGTTGGTCTTGAAACACAACAGATATTTCGTCGAGAGTCCACAGGCTGATATCCTACAGATGCTATTGAAGGATCCGGTTATCGGTAAGCTGAGAGTTGACTCTTCGAGCACATCAACCAGTAATGGGCTGACAACGGAAAAAGCACCAACACAGGGCGATCTGGTGATACCCGGTACGAAGCCAAATCTTGCTACTGGAGAGAATTCAGAAAACGTTGAAGATATCTTTGCCTCCGTTGTTGGTGATAATGCTGAGGAGGAAGATGACGATGATGCATTTGATGCTGTTCATGCCTTCGAGATCTCCAATGACTCTGTCGAAATTGTCAAGAAGAGATGTCAAGAGATTGATTACCCAGTGCTGGAAGAGTACGATTTCCGTAACGACCAAAGAAATCCAGATCTGGAAATTGATCTTAAACCATCCACACAGATTAGACCATACCAGGAGAAGTCTCTTAGTAAAATGTTTGGTAACGGTCGTGCGAGATCAGGTATCATCGTGCTTCCGTGTGGTGCTGGTAAGACGTTGGTTGGTATCACAGCCGCTTGCACCATTAGAAAATCCGTTATCGTGCTGTGTACTTCCTCTGTGTCTGTGATGCAATGGAGACAACAGTTCTTACAATGGTGTACGATCCAACCAGAGAATGTCGCGGTTTTCACATCTGACAACAAGGAAATGTTTAGAACAGAAGCTGGTTTGGTTGTTTCCACATATTCGATGGTTGCAAACACCAGAAACAGATCACATGATTCTCAGAAAGTTATGGACTTCTTGACATCAAGAGAATGGGGTTTCATCATTTTGGATGAAGTGCACGTTGTCCCAGCCGCGATGTTCAGAAGAGTTGTCACCACAATTGCCGCACATGCTAAGCTTGGTTTGACAGCTACTTTGGTTAGAGAAGATGACAAAATCAGTGATTTGAATTTCTTGATTGGACCAAAGCTTTATGAGGCGAACTGGATGGATTTGGCTCAGAAGGGTCACATTGCAAACGTTCAATGTGCTGAAGTGTGGTGTCCAATGACCTCAGAGTTCTACCAAGAGTATCTCCGTGAAAGCGCAAGGAAGAGAATGCTTCTGTACATCATGAACCCAACAAAATTCCAAGCTTGTCAATTTTTGATCCACTATCATGAAAAGCGTGGGGATAAGATTATCGTGTTTGCTGATAACGTCTATGCATTACAGGAGTATGCTTTGAAACTGGGAAAACCTTTCATTTACGGTGGAACTCCACAGCAGGAACGTATGAATATTTTACAAAATTTCCAATACAATGACCAAGTGAATACTATATTCCTTTCGAAAGTTGGTGATACATCTATCGATCTGCCGGAAGCCACTTGTTTGATACAGATTTCATCCCACTATGGATCTCGTCGTCAAGAGGCTCAACGTCTTGGAAGAATCTTGAGAGCAAAAAGAAGAAACGATGAAGGTTTCAACGCGTTCTTCTATTCTTTAGTATCAAAGGACACACAAGAGATGTACTACTCTACGAAGAGACAAGCATTCTTGGTGGATCAGGGTTATGCCTTCAAAGTGATCACACATCTTCATGGGATGGAGAACTTACCAAACTTGGCTTATGCCTCAGCTAGAGAGAGAAGAGAGCTGTTACAGGAGGTGTTGTTGAAGAATGAAGATGCTGCAGGTTTGGAAATTGCAGATGATGCGGATAACTCTGCCGTTTCTAGAAGAGATGGATTAAAGCGTGCTCAAAGTGCCACACAGAGAAAAGTCAAGGCGCAGAGAACTGTTGGCTCACTGGCTTCATTGGCGGGTGGAGAAGATATGGCCTATGTCGAATATAGTGGGAATAAGAACAAGGAATTGAAAGAGCATCATCCACTGATTCAAAAGATGTATTACAAGAAGGGCAAGAAATAGAGGTTGGAGATGGAGTACTGATAAAAAATACAATATCATGATTACGAACCAATTTTACAATGTAGTCATAGTAAAAAAATTACAATTAAAAACGTCACGCCTGTAAAGTAAAAATTCAGTAACACCTTAAAACGAAACCCCTAAAACCAACTATTGTACAGCCTATTCAGCCTTTTGCTTCTCCAGCTCTTCTTCAACCATGGACTCCAATTCATACAATTGCGTTTGAATATTCATCTTGAGGGTGATTACTGTGTCCATCATATCCCGTGCTTGAGAATGTAATGCGCCTCTCTCTTGTTGAATGTCATTCACCAGTTTCTTGTATTGCATATTGACAGTCTTTGTATGTTGTTCCAACAGCATCTGATTCTGTTTAGAGTTTGATTGCATCAGTTTCAACTCATTCTCAAATCTTTCAATCTCAGCATGATAAGAGGTCGCATCCTTGGTCATTGTCTCGTAAAGTTCTTCATAGTCCAACTTGAGGGCCGAGAGTCTAGCTTCGAGAGACTCGATGTTTTCCGATCTTTCGTTGATGGTTTCACTCAATGAATCAAGGCGTTCTTGAAGGTTGATAGCTTCATCTTGCGAATGATGGATTCTTGAACCGATATCGCTCTTAAGCTTCTGGAGATTTAATCGAATATTCGTCTTAAGATCTTGACCTTCTAAGAGAGCATCCGGACGTAGACCTAACCTTTCTTCACTCAGGTGACTATCCAATTTGATGATGTATTGAGAGGGATCAATGTCTGGTGAGGTCGAAGCAATATTGTAGATGTTGAAGTTGTATTCTTTCACATTGTTGGCAAGCTCTTCATAAGAGTGTTGAGCTTCTATCTCCTTGGAGTGGACAATCTTCGAGATTTCGTTTAGTCTGAGGTTCACAGCGTCAATTGCCTTTGACACACGATCTCTTTCACTGTTCATTCTGTCAATATCCTTTGGAGTCAGACCCTGATCCGATATCTGTTTTTGGATCTGAGATTTTTCCTCTTCCGTGCGTGCAAGCTCTGCTTCAGATTTAGTCATCTCGACTTTAATTTGTTCTAAGACAGTGTTCCACTTCAACTTTCTGCTCTCCATAGACTCAATATAGGCCTTGAATTTGAACAAGTCGCTTTCAAGAGCCTCAAACTTCTTCTCAACGGCATCCAGAGATTCCGACTCAACAAGGAGCTTCTGATAGGATCTCCTCAAATCGTCATTCTCCTTTTCAACTTCTTCTGTTTGCTCAACCATATCTTTTGTATAGGTTTCGTAGTCTGTCTTCATCTCATCATAGAACACAGAGTAGTCATCGATGTTGTTTAGGAAGGCATTATATGACTTGACGATGTAGTTGACAAAGATTCGCTCCAATTCGAGTTCATCGGTTTCAGCGTCTTCAAAGTCCTCTGGATATTGATCAAGGGCTGTTATTTGGTCAACTTTCTCCACAAGACCCACTAGCCAAAGAAGAATGCCAAGAAAAACAGGCCAGTTCTGACCACCGACAGCCGAGATCTGTGACTTGTTGATAGAGTCCAAGTACGGATACTTGATATTTCTCAAGACATAATACACTTCATGTTCTATACTCTTAGTAAATCTGTAGCCCGGATCAACCTTCTTGTACAGAAATTGGAAGATCATGACGAAGTCCTTCTGAGTTGGATTGCGTAGGGTTTTGGCAGTCAATGGATGTTTCATCTCGGTTTCAAAGTTGTGACTAACCAAAAAATCGAAAATGTCTTGCTGGATTGTCTGTTGATAGTTTCGATCACGTAATGGGCGGGGATCTTTAGTCTGTGACAATGTGAGGCCACCTAATCCAAACGAAGAGGCCCTATTTGTGGGACGTGTGACAGAATTAGCACCAGCCAAACTCTTTCTCTTGTTAGACCTCAGGGCGCTCTGTTGTATCATCTCACTTAATCCTGGAGCAGAAGTTCTCTTAGAACTGCCATTGTTCGTTCTTGGAGCGCCAATAATGGACTGTCTAGCAGAGCTTCTCTTCAACGTAGATGAGAGCTGGGGGATATGAGAAACGTTTTGCAGTTGGTTGAGGTCGATCTGGGATAAGGGAGCGCTTCCTTCGGCTCTATGCCTCTTAGCAAAGTAGTTGTCCTGGGACATTGCTGCAGGAAGGTGCGGTGTGATGTTGAGCGAGCGACAGAGAGTGTGGTGACCAGCACAGAGAAATTGCTGCTCTTTGTGTGTGGCAGTTGGTCGTGGGGTTGTTGCTTGTTATTCTGTCCGTCTGTTTGTTTGTTTTGATTTGTGTTTTTGTTTTTTTCAGAGATTTTTGTGGTAACTATGGAAACCCTCAGAGGAACGGAAAAGGAAATTATCGCGGATCACATCCGCGAACTCGTTTTACAGAGCACTGTATGGTACAGACCGCATCTGCCAGGAGCCCCGCCCTCTCTCTCTCTCTGGGAAAAAACTTCTAAAAGAGATGCGATGAGCTTGAAATTCTGGGTCAGCTGAACTTTACAAGCTCCAATTATCATCACCATAATGAGCGAGCCCAGAGTGCATGCGTTGGTTCTTGATGCCACGCCTCTGATTACACAGCACGTCTCCACGCTGCAGACCTATGCTAAGCAGTTTTATACCACTCCAACTGTATTCAATGAGATTAAAGATGAAAACGCAAAAAAGAACTTGGCTCTCTGGGGCGATAACTTACAAGTAAGACACCCGAAGGCAGAATTTGTTAAGAAAGTAACAGATTTCTCTAAGTTGACAGGTGATTATGCTGTACTGAGTGCTAACGATATCCATATCATCGCGCTGACTTATGAGCTGGAGTGTGAGTTAAACAACGGTGATTGGAGGCTGAGATCATTCCCAGGTGAAAAGAAGGAGTTCAAGAAGAGAGTCGAGTCTGTGAAAGAGGAGACTCCGGTGGAGGTGGCTGCGGACGGCTCAGCTGAAGCTGAAACCGCCTCATCATCCACCGTGACAGAGGCCCTCCTCGAGCCTACAGAGGTTGCAACATCAGAAGCTACACAAAAGAAGAAGAAACCAAGACGTAGAGGTGGTAAGAAGAACAGAGAAAAAAGACTTGCAAGGGAAGCTGCCCTAAAAGCTGAGGAAGAAGGTGAAGCTGAAGAGACTGAAGGGTCTACAGAAGACGCCCCAGAAGTGCCACAAGAGGAGATTGAAGCAGCCATGAAGAAGCTGGAAGGAAGTTCAGATCAAGATAATGATGTGACGGAAGTTACCGGAGATATCACTGAGGACTACGATGAAGATGACGACGATGGTGAGTGGATCAGTTCAGAGAACCTGATTGATGTGATGATCAGAGATGGTGGTGAGAAGATTGACCAGGAGAAGCTAGGCGCAAAGATCAAGGTGGCTCTCGCTACTGGTGATTTCGCAGTGCAGAACGTCTCTATGCAAATCGGCCTAAACCTGATGAACACAACATCCGGTTTACAAATCAAGAGAGTGAGGAACTATATGCTTAGATGTCATGCCTGTTTTGCGATGATTCCAATGCCGAAGAATGGCCGACCAAAGCATTTCTGTTCCAGATGTGGTGGCCAGACATTGATGAGATGTGCTGTCTCTGTGGACAGCAAATCTGGTGAAGTGACACCGCATTTGAAGGCCAACTTCGAATGGCATAAGAGAGGTGATAGATATTCATTGGCATCTCCATTATCCAAGAACACACAAAAGAGAATGGGTAAGAAAGGGTTTGTGCATAACAAGTCCAATAAGCAGAAAGAGTACGAGGAACCAATTCTCAGAGAGGACCAGAAGGAGTATCAAAAGGCATTGAAAGACGACGATTGGCTAAGAAGAAAGAATGAAAAGATCCTTAACGATTACATCGGTGGTGGCTCAGCTGATAACTTCATTTCTCCATTCGTCGCGCAGGGTTACAGATCAAGCGGTGTTAGAGTCGGCAAAGGTAGATTTGTCAACACCAGTAGAAGAAAGAAGTAAATTCACACACATGTTTATTTTCCACGCTAAGAAAGCGGTCGCGTTTTCTATGTTAGTGCTCGTCCTCTGGTGACATAGTGGCGAAGACTGTATGTAGCTGTATAAGCGAGAAACGGCCAAAGCTCCGAAAATGGAAGACGAAGTACCGTACAGCGTAACAAGTGAAGTGGCAGCTGTGTTACAAGAGACAATAGTATAATAGTATTCAACTCTATATCTTCATGAGTCATAGATTCCCAACCGCTAGTTGAAACCGCAGATACTCTTTCCCACCACCGAATCGGTGCGCTCGCCACCACCGTCAGCTGTCGGTTGTCCTCACCAATTTTCTGCTTTGCTTTTCTCAGTTTGTCAGTCAACGGTGAGAGGGAAAAAAACGATTCTCTCCCTCCCTCAGTACACAACAACGAAACAGCCAAAGAAAAAAAAAGCAGAAGCCGTGGGGAATTCTTAGGAACAGATATCGACATCGACATCGACATCAAGATCAACATCAACATTCACACACAGAATATGCCAGAGACGGATAACAAGGAGGCCACCGCGGGGAAGTTGTACGCGGGCGAGGAGACCCTGTCACCAAAGGACATGGCGCTCTCCAGTTTACAATGCCCATCGCCACCGCCGATCCTCAACACAGGGGTGTCAACGGGCAAGACAGTATCGCCTGCCTCCATTGGAGACATCATCAAGCACGAGCTGACACAGACGAAGGCAAGAGGATCTCAGGATGAGCTGAGGAGCCATCTTCATGTGGATACTACACCACCAAATACTACTGCCAACAGGTTCCCTCTAGAACATCCAACACCAATCACACCATCCCATGAACTACAAAAGACCACATCACACACGAGTTTCACTGGCGTCGTCCCTGCGGGCAGCGGGCTGCTCAGAGGACGCGCTGCTGCCACCGCCGTTGTTGCTGCTGTTGCCGCCGCCACCGCCAGAGATAGACTGAGGTCAGTGTCACCTTCTACTCCGGCGCATAACTTGAGTCAGAGCTCACTGTCTTCGTCCAATGACCCACGTAGCCCTGAGAAAGGTGGCCATCATCCGCATTTCTACGTTGAGGATACTCTTCGCCATGGCGCTACTGCCAGATCGAGAAGCAACAGTTCTACAACGACGAATGAATTGAGAAACATCCCCGAAGTGCTAGGTGAGTTGGATGAGTCCTCGACGCTGAAAACACAGAAGAAAGAGCCCACTCAGAACTTGGATCCTCGTCTCCCTCAGGACGACGGCAAGATCCATATTTTGTTTGGTGCATGTGGGAGTATCGCATCTGCGAAAATTAAACTTATTGTGAAGAAGCTCGAGGATATCTATGGTAAAGATAGGCTCTCTATTCAACTTATCCTGACTTCTGCCGCTGAGCATTTCGTTTCTCGTACAGATTTTGGACCTAATGTATTCATCTGGCGTGATAAGGACGAATGGACCACATGGAAGGCACGCACTGACCCTGTGTTGCACATTGAGTTACGTCGTTGGGCAGATATTTTGATTGTGGCTCCTCTAACGGCTAATACCTTGTCTAAAGTTGCACTTGGAATTTGTGATAACTTGCTCACAAATGTGATTAGAGCGTGGAACACACAGTATCCTATCCTTATGGCTCCCTCCATGGTGAGTTATGCGTATAACTCAGTACAGACTAGGAGACATTTGAAGACCATAAAGGAGGAGATGCCATGGATCGAAGTTTTGAAACCTGTGGAGAAGATTATTGGTAGCTATGGTGATATTGGGATGGGTGGCATGATGGATTATAATGAGATTGTGGATAAGATTGTCCATAAACTTGGTGGGTATCCTGACGATGAAGAAGAGGATGATGATAATGATAATGACAACAGTAAAGCAAATAATGACGATGACGACGATGATGACGACGACGACGACGACGACGACGATGACGACGATGACGACGAAGATAATAATGAAGAGGAAGCCGTCGAAGATACAGATAATGAGAATAGCTCTAAGGTGCCTAATAAGATTACTAAGGGTATTAGAAAGTTGACTGTTGCTGAAGAGGATAATCTACGGAGCAAGGTGTCAGTCTGAATCGTAATGTCATTTTACTGTTGTGATTGTGAGTGTAGTTTATAGATTCTTCTGACTGTCTATGGTACTCATACGGTTAGCAAACCCGGCATCGCAGATCCGTATAAAGTGCCAATGAACGGAGCTAATTTGTCAACCATTCATTAATCATGCTTCGTAATGGTCCGCTTGATTTTTAGTGTCACACAGCTCCCGCACTTTTTAGCCACTCAGGGACAGTGCGATTGTAATCGCAGTGGGATTAAGAGATCTCCGACAGGGCTGTATAAAAAGGCACGACTTTCCACTCTATTCAATTTGCCCCCATCTGTTCTTTGCCCTACTTCAGAACACCCTGCATATCCCTTAATCACACCACTCAACTCAGCTCAATATCCTCGGATCAATACCATCACAAAAAGGAACTTTGGTTACCCTCTCTCGAAAACGCCATAGGCACGAAAATCTCGAAAAAGGAATTGAAATTTATCTTTTCCATCTCTCTTCTCTGATTTCTGCCAGACATTAACAGAGGTAAACAGACTCCTAAGCAACACCAAGACAACCCATCTGATTTCCCGAGCGAGTGATAACAAGAGCTTTATCGTCGTTTCTTTTGATCACTGCTCCTCCTACGCTTTATTTTCCGCCTAGCAAGTTCCACTGGCCGGTACCGGGCTTTGCACATTAGTCAGGGACAAATCTTTCACTTCTTTCGAAGGTTCCACTTATACAACACACTGAACTAACAAATCATACTGTACCATATCAGCCATGTCCAACGTGCTCTTATTGTTGAACCATACTTTTGTTGCAGAGAGTGACGCTGAGGCCATCGTGGCTCAAAAGAAACAAGAACTCGCAACACAGCATCCAGCTGCCCAAGTGGATCAATACCTCCTTTCGAATGTCGTTTTAGAGAAAGTGTCACTCCCTGCAGACCACTATGACTACATCTACTACTTGGATCATTCAGGTTTCAACAGCACCATACCAAACCATCCTTCTATCAAAGCTGCACTAAAGACCTCCACCACAGTGGCCTTGAACAAACCAGCCTCTGGGTCCAAAGTTGGTTCCAAGTTGTCAAAGCTCAAGTTCAAGAAATTGAACCAAGTGGAGTCCCCCATCTCTGCACCATCACCTACGCCTTCTCTACCGGAGCTGGTGAATGCTGAGAAGAAGTTGAGATACTTTAGTGATGATTCCGATGATGATGAACTCGTCGACGAGGATGCCTTAGTCGGCACCAAGTTGACCTCTGGGTCTATTATCTGTTTACGGGAACCAAACGCAGACGGTAAGAAGAGAAGAAAAGCTTGTAAGGATTGTACGTGTGGTCTTGCAGAGAGAGAGGCGTTTGGATTCCAACAGGAAGATGAAGAGACCAGACCGCAAGTGAAATTCTCATCTGAAGAGCTGAGTGAGATTGATTTCACTGTGGAAGGTAAGACTGGTGGATGTGGCTCTTGCTCACTTGGTGATGCGTTTAGATGCTCAGGATGTCCATTCTTGGGTCTCCCTGCCTTCAAACCAGGTCAAACCATCACGTTGGATTCCATCGCTGATGATTTGTGAGTATTATATATATTTATTCAGTATCATAATATCTAGCTGGAATGAAAAAGTTTAGTGCTTCTCCAGTCATCTACTGCGTGGAGTGTAGTTGGGCTTATCAAGTAGCGGATAATAGATTACGGTTGCAAGAAAGTTGAAACAGCTACAATAATAAGTCAACAGAAGAGCAAATGCCTAAAAGATATACAAAAACACCATCTAAGATAGTATGACTCATTATAACGTGAATAGGATTGGGGCAGCAGGAGTAGTGATCATGATGAAGATTAGAAAGGGTGGAATCATGGAGATGTGGCTGAGCGCGTTTGCCACCCTCAGAGGTGTGTTAACATAGAGAGAAAGATAGCAGCCAATACAGAGTGGAATATCAAAAGAGACACCAGAAAGACATTACACCTTGGATACCACTGTTTGCTGTGACTGTAACTGCTTAGCATTCCTCTCGTGGTAGTCCCGTTGCACCTCTCTGTAGTGTTCACAGTCATGAGACTCCAACAGTCTGTGGCGTGTGCAGAACTTTTTGTAGCAGAAGGAGCATTCGCCAATGATAGAATGTGGTGATGTGCAAGACTTGTAGTTACACAGTTTCTTGGACTTCTTTTTTGGTTTGGAGACTTTGTTTGCCGTTTCCATTGCCGGTGGCTGTTGTGCTTCTGACATGATACAGGTGGTCCTTTGTATTTCTTCGGTGTTTGGGATAGCAGTAGCTATAGAGAATAAAGTTAGAGCTATTAGCGTAATAGTATCAGTAGTAGCCAATGGCAATAGCTAGCTCTTTTGTATTGTATGTGGTTCTATGTAAAACAGAAACGTCTTATCTTTCTAAGGGGGCGGTTGGCCCTTTTTATAGCGCCACCGAACAAACACCGCAATGACACAATCGCGCACTTTAACGGAGATATCTCGAGATGCTTCACCACAGGCCCATGAGCTTCAGCCCGTTCTTGACAACGTCGTGCACGGTGTCACCGATGACAGTAGGCGGACAGGGCAACTTATCACCATCCTTGTATACACCGGTACGCACCAGTGCAGTGTTCCACCCGTAATTGTAGCCCCCAATGATATCGGAAGCTGGGTTATCGCCTACCATGAACACCTGCTTCATGTGGCTCTGTGAAACCTCCTGGCCAAACTCCAGGTGCGACTCATGACATGTCTCGAGCCCACTCAGCTGTAGTGATCTGTTGATCAACACGTGGTGTGCGAAGTCATAGGCGAACTTGGTTGGTTTCCCCAAGATGGTTTTGTTCAGAGGTTTACCAATTTCTTCTCTGTACATCTGTTCAAAAAGGAAACGCACCACGCCTTGACCATATCTCGGAGATGGGTATTCGTTTGCCCATAACCAATCGTTATTGGAGAAGACGACATGAGTATCTGGGTTCTTCTTCAAGATGTCAGAAACAACCTGGATATCTGTCCAAAGATCTCTTGGGTCGTTGAACACAAGGATCTTATCCACTTTCATGTCCTCGATACCTTCAACATACTGACCAAATTCTATAGTCTCTTTATTCTTGAACGGTGAAATTGACGGTGCTGTTTTGACATAATCAGCAGTGATCAACACCCTTTTAAAGCCATATTCTTGGGCCACAGCTCTAGTGTTGTCTCTAATACCACCGATAACCAATACGGTCTGTTTCTCCTTACCAGGGATGGACACCATAGGAGTATGGGATTGAACTATCTGCTCCACGTCCACTTTAAAACCCAGCTTCTCAGTTAGCACCTGTGCACGTTGTGATTCAGAGATACCCCCACCATTGGTCATGACGATCCAAGGAATATTTCTCTCCTGGAGTAATTTCAATGCCCTAGGGGCCCCAGGGATGACATTGGAGCCTTTCAATAGGACACCATCCATGCTGGAGAGATCTGTTAGTTCTAAGGTTTTTTGTAGTTTTTGATGTTCAGTGACTCACTCAAAGACGAAGCCTGCTTCGTGCGCCTTGATCGAGTTTAGTTGAGGAGTGGAATGAAACCATCTCGACACTCCTCGTCTAGCAATTGGTCTTATGGCTAACATGCTTTTTTCTATCTGATTTGGTACTTTTTTTTGTTGGTGTTTCTTCCACAAGTGTTGAAATCTTATCTTCGGCTTAACACCGTCGGCCCAAACAAACCGGTGAAAAGAACTCGACAAAACAAAACTAGAAAAGAATAATGTCATTAACCTTCTATTAAAGTACTTTAATGGAATATTAACGTATAACTTATATGCCTTCTATGCTGTAATAATCTTGAGGAACTCAATGACCTGCTTGTCCTCTGAATCATAACCTTCATCCACACGCCATTTCTCCTCAATCTTACCTGTCAACACTTCACATGCTTTACCCAACACTAATAGACCAGGAGGTCTTGAACCAATGGCCTCGACAGCATCAATAAGGTCTTCCAATCTCGTCCGCGTAACTCTTTGATCTGGACAGGAGGATCTCTCCACGATGGCAGCTGGCAGTCTTGGATCCCATCCATTAGAGATCAACGCTGGTACAAGATCCGTGATTCTATGAAGGGACATGAGAAACACAGTGGTACGTGTCTCTACGTACTCTGGCAAGTTTGGTAAGACACCACGGCGTCCAGTACCTGTACAGATCAAAACCTGATCAGCGACATCACGTTGTGTAGCTGTAATTTGTGAGCTCACAGTGGAACTCAATGCAGACGTGATACCAGGTAACACCACTGGTGTAAACCCATGCTCTTCGAAAAAAATGTACTCTTCACCACCGCGACCAAATATATAAGGATCTCCTTGTTTCAATCTCACAACTTTCTTACCTTCCTTCAACGCCTTTAAACCCAATGTCAGCAACTCATCCTGAGCAGCTTCAGCATTCCCCGGGAACTTTCTAGCAATGAATTTTTCTGTCTTGAACGGGATCAAATCGAGAACTTGTTGTGGGACCAGCTTATCTGCAAGGACAAGATCTGCTGTGGTGATCTCATGAAGGGCACCAATGGTTAACAGTGACACAGAACCAGGCCCTGCACCCACAAGCGATATAGCACCCTTCTTGGTGGCGGTGGGGGTATCGAGTATGGCCTTCTCTGCTGGAGATTCATGCTGTGTACTTGACGCATATGCACTTGTCAAGTCATCGATGGAGATCTCAGCCAACTTGGAGAAGGGATAGTATTCCACTATTTGAGATAGCCATCGAGATCTTTGTAGTTTCTGTTGTGTTTCTGTCATGTTGAATTCACTGACGAACGTGTTGAACTTTGAAGATTGAACTGCGTCTTCTTCATGCTCGCCTAGTTCCAACTCTAAGAACTTCTCATACTCATCTTTGAACTGTGAGAGTTTGAGTCTATCTTCCTCTTGGATTCTTTGCCTCAGAGATCCAACTCTTTCACAGATCTGACTGATATCCTTAGGAAGTTGAGCCACGATCTCTCTTTTGATTCTGTTGGCCAATTTACAACCCTTTCCAGATGTGGTGACACCCAGTTGAAAATCACCATCGATGTGTGTGGATAGTAATGTGAAAGTTGAGTATTCAGCAGAATCAGTGGTATTGATCGGAATTCTATTCTGTTGACACTTCTCAAAGATAGACTTCTTCAATGCACTTTCATGAGAGGGAAGATTCACGAAGACTTTATCAACGACACCACCCACACGAGATCTACCCAATGCCAAAAGATCGCTTTCAACATCGACAACTCTTCTCAAGACTTGCACCTTCTCTTCATTCTCTAAATTCTTCAAATTGTGAGAAACCTTGGAATCATCGTCAGATTGAGTAATGACAATGGGACTAGCACCATTGGCTAAAACAGTCTGAACCCTTGTGAAAGTGAGCCCTGACACACCGATCAGGAGATGAACTTCATCCGAACAGTTCAACGAGGCAAGCATATGATTGTGGTCCATTTTAGCTAGAAGAAAAGGTAGATATCAGACACTCATCACGGCCTTTTATGGCTCATCAAGAGTTCGAGAGATATGACGGGGTTTAATTTCGCAGTATCGATGAGGTGCGCCACATGTGGCGCATAGAGCTAATGTCACGTGACAGGTCGCTGCTGTCCCTGTGGCACAGCTGTGGCGCCAATTCTTCGCGAACTCGTTCTTCGTTCTTGGTGACGGGTGGGGCCGCATGTGGGACGAGACCTCCAAGCATAGGCGATGAGGTGATCTCAAAAAAAGGTTTTACACCAGATTGCGGTTGCTTAAGCTGGCTAACAAGTGAAGTTACCACCAATGGCCAAGAGAACGTTAGGATTGGGCAAAGCCGCTAAGGCAAAGAAACAGAAAACTGAGGAGTCTGAGGAGCCTGAGGAGGAGAAGACAGTGTCACCAGGTCCAAAGGGTAATGAGATCCATGTTGAACTCGATGAAGAAGTGGATCCTGACGATGAGCTGGCACAATTGAAAGGGTTATGGGATACATATATCCAAAGTGATAGAGCTAATGAAATGGTGCTGAACGGTATCATTCATGAGTCCGATAGACTTTTGAGAAACCAAACCGAGGAGACAAAACTCCCAGCTGAGTTCCATTCCACCTACGCACTCGCACTCGCAGATTTGGCCAATTTCCATACGGAGGATGATGATGAAAAGGAGAGCTCTGTAAAAAAGTATTTTGATGCAGCATTGGAGAGAATCGAAGTTGGGCAGGAACAATACCCAGATTCTGTTGAATTGGGGTTTGCAAAGGCTGGCATCATCTTTAGCAGAATTCCATTAGAATTCATCTCTCAATGGGACGTTGAGACCAAGAAGGACTCCACAACTGCCGATGTGGCAAAGCTCTTAGAGGAGGCACTTGAAAGCTATCAGACCAGTGAGGAATCGGTCAAAATCTTGAAGAACTATAAATTACTTGATAGAAATGTTCTCGAGACTTTGAAAGCACTTGATGACTTATTGGACATTATCACAAACTTTGGTAAGGAAGATGAACTCGCTGAGGGTCTTGATAGTGATGATGAAGATGAAGCTGAAGAACAGCAGATCAGATTGTCTAAGAAGCACCCACTGTACAAAGTCCATGACTCTGAAAAATATTTCAAATGGCTCATTAAGCATGGTGTTGAGTTCGGTGATCTTATCGGCATCGAGTATGAAAATCTCTTATCCGCTAAATCATATGAATTAGGGACCAAGAAGAGTAAGCAACTTGCATTCTTCAAAGAAGCATCTGCGAAAATCGGTCAACTGCTGCTCCAGGCTGCAGAAAAGCCTTCAAGTATATTCACAGCTATCACGTATGATTCTGATGTTGAAGGTGATTCTAAAATCGAAGGATACACTGCCAAGGAGGCTCAGAAGGAGGCTCTTGAGTACACCAAAAAGGCCGTTGACTTCTTCAAGAATGCAGAAGATGAGGAGGATCCAAGTTCTTGGGTCGATGTCGCTGAAGCATTGATCGATCTGGGCAACTTGTATGACTATGAGTCTAAAGAACAGGTGGATACTTATAACGTTGCAGAAAAGAGACTGAGAAGAGCTAACAATGCCACAAATGGTAAGTACCAAGAAATCCTGGATAACTTGTTGAACAACGATGACTAGTTAGAAATCTATTAGAGGATACTGTTATGTTTCTTGTTGTAAGGTATGAGAAGTTTTGTGGTTTTCAAAGACCACAGTCAGGATACGTCTTCTTCTTAAAGAGGTTCGTTCGATTTTGAATAGGCTCTAAAAAAAGGACGCTCTCTTTTGAAGTAGTATTCAGTTTATCCGCGTTAGGAAGATCTCGGATCGAGAATCTATTCAACTGGATGAATGTTTAATATTGTCTTGGTGTTCAAGTCAAATCTACCCCCATGTTTACCAGGGTCAAGCATCGTTGCAACTTGCTCACAAAATTCATCCTTTTAATGAAAGTTCCTTATGAATATTCTAAATCCTTTAGGTGTTTCATCTGTTCGTTCCTGAATCTTGAAAAACCATAAAACTGTCACCATATAGAATTCGCCGCCAGTAATATAAACCGATGCATTATAATTTTAAATTTTTAAATCATCCCTATATCTCCTTCGTTTTCGTCTGTATTAAATCAATCTCCTTATATTCGTGCAACATCGTCAGGGGCATTCCATCACCATCACCATAATCATTCCTAAAAGGGCAGCGCATCCTTACACCGGGGTTGTGGTTATCAGCTCGACTACCACACACTCCTCGGTCGGTCATCGAGGTATATGATATTGCAATCTAACAGAAAATTATTGTCATTCCACAGATGCAAAGATCAGGCTGGCTGGAGATTGTAACAAAGATGGTAAGAGAGAGCGTTTGTTGTTGGAGGTTGCTTATATTACACGACTCGTAGGGGCTCCCAACCTATCTACAATAGAACAACAAAGGAAACCAAAAGAGCACAGAGGTTAAAATCATCGCAGCAAAATCGAAGTTCCAATCATGAGTAAGACTATCAAGGCATCCAGCGATGACATCTGGAAGAACCGCGTGGAGAAAGTGGTAAGTAGAGCTTTTCTGCTATAGGGTGTTCGATTCTCTCAATCGTCTGTGATAGAGACATGGGATTCAAATAAACAGAGATCTGCAGGTACGGCTCCATTAAAACAATCACTAACAAGGTTCAATAGAATGCAGAACTATTCACCATGACCTATGGTGCCGTGGTTGCACAGTTAGTGCGTGATTTCAAGAATGATTATGAGAAAGTTAATCAACAGTTGGAAAAAATGGGTTACAACATTGGCATACGATTGATTGAAGACTTCCTAGCAAAGACTGGAACGGGCCGTTGCCTATCATTCAAAGACACAGCTGAAGTGATTTCAAAAGTTGGATTCAAGATCTTCCTTAATGTAACACCACAGGTGGTTAACTGGTCACAAGATGGAAGAGCATTCAGCCTGATCTTAGATGAGAACCCACTGGCCGAGTTTGTCGAGTTACCTGATGACGATAAGGCATCAAAGGAGCTATGGTACTCTAATGTTCTAGTAGGAGTGCTGAAGGGTGCCCTTGAGATGGTTCAACTAGAGGTCGAGGCTTTCTTTGTTAGTGATGTTCTCAGAGGTGATGAGCGCACGGAGCTAAGGCTACAACTGGTGAAATTCCTAAAAGATGAGATGCCAGCTGGTGAGGATTAGTTGTTATGTTGAGCGAATAAATGGATTTAAGAGGACTTCGCCACTCTGTATACCGTTACTCTAATAGAATTACTGTACCAGGAAGTCAACGACCCGCAAGACGAGTTCGCGAATTGCCTTGTTAAGGGACACACCATGATAAACCGCGCTCAGGGAAAAAATTCTGAGAGATCTCGAATCAGAGCAGGAGAATAGATTTCTTTTAGGATAAAGATCACATCCTAAGGAGACCTTATTACTGTTGATTCGAGACTGAAATAAATACTTACGAAGGTTCAAACACACGCATCTTCTTCTTAGTTAGGAAATCAAAGTCGCTCTTCTTACACCTCAGTTCCCCTTTTTCGTGTTACATTCCCATTTAATACGCGTCAACGCTTCAACTTTTGTCACTCATTTAAGACGCTAAAATACGGCTGTAATCACTGAGCAGCTTGTTACTTGACTATAAAGATTACTCTACACAGACTAGCGCTATCTATTTCTTCTTTGAACCTGAGATCAACCACATTCACATTTAGTGCGTCATCATGTCCAAGGCCGATCATTCTACACGCACACAACCTAGGTTCCAGCTCACAAATTTCACCACAGACCCGTTCATCGTATCAACATGGTCGGTGGCTATTATCTCATGGGTCATCGCATTCGCCGGATCCTTAGCCGCAAATATTCAAACATCTTTCCCAAGATTCACATGGTGGGGACTCGTTTATCAACTAATGGTTCTCATACTCATGTTCATGTTCTATTGCTTTGACGTTGTGGATCAATACAGAGTATTCCTTACAGCTGCCTTTGCCATTGCAGCGGTCTATACAACAAATTCCGCTACAAATCTTGTTTGGGCAGATGGTTCATCTATGGCTGCAGCTTCCGCAGGTGTCGTCCTTTTATCTATGATCAATTTGATCTGGATATTCTACTTTGGTGGTGATAACTCATCTCCAATCAACCAATGGGTGGACTCGTTTTCCTTGAAAGGACCAAGAAACTCAAAAAACCCATTCCACTCAAGTTCGTTTCAACACAGTCACTCTAGCGCAATGCCCAACAGTGGTGACAATGAGTTCAGACATTCAAATTGGTCAAGTCAAAGATATGTCTCCTCTACTGGTCTTAATGGTCTTGAGAACGTCTCAGAGAGAGACAACACAGGCACTCCAACCTATGATATCCCTGAGGGTAACATCGGCACCCAAATCAGCATTGCTACTGCGGCTTCTGGTACAAATTTGGTCATCGACGACTTCCCATACACTGCTAAGGCCCTGTACTCTTATGAGGCAAGCTCTGATGATGAGAATGAGATCTCTTTCGAGAAAGGTGAGATCCTTAAAGTCAATGATATCCATAGCAGATGGTGGCAAGCCAAGAGATCCAATGGTGAGATTGGTATTTGCCCAAGTAACTATGTGGAACTGATTGAATGAATATACCCAACAGTTCGATACCCCAAACTCTTTGCCACACATGTATATTATGTTTTTCAAATAATGACATTTCTTCTAGCTACGGTATCCAGTAAATCTATCATAGACGTCATTAAACAATCAGTAAAAAGGTGCCCAACCAAGATAAATCACAGCAAGATTACTCACATCTGTTGCCTCCGTAATCAACTCATGTACTGTGGCTTCAATACTCAGCCCATGCGCAGCCAACTTCTCTTCAACACCTCTCAGTGCCCTACCGGCATCTGAACCTTCAATCTCAATATTGCCGGTCACCTTGTCCTTCATACTAGTCTCATCATTCTGTAGCCTTTTCTTTCTCACAGGAGATATAGCCCATGAGTACAAGGGATCGTATCTCAACACGTTTAAGATTCCAATAATTTTATCAGAATTGGCTCTCAGGACTCTAAACACATGCTCAGAGCCCTTTCTGAAACTTCCCTCGCATCCAGTACATCCTAATCCATCAACCATATCCCTTGTAAGTCTGAATGGCACTTTCTCCGGCACTGGTAACAACTTACCTTGATCAAATGCAACACCAAAGTCAATATGGATAGGCTCACCTGTCTTCTTATCGATCAAGATATTGTTTAAGTGACGATCACCAAGCCCCAAGATATGACCAACCATTGATGTTGTTATCAGGCCACGGGTATATACTTGACGAGAGGAATACCAGTCATCAACATTCAGAAAAGTATCAATGAAGAACTGCCTGAAATTTGGAGGCGTCTTCTTCGCAATCTTTAGATATGTAGCGACTCTTTCTTTGGTACTTTTCTGTTGCACATCTTTCATTCGCATACGTGCATCATCAAAGGTGATAGAGTCCTTCTCATGATACTTCCTCAAAATGTCACTCAGCGGTATTGAATCAGCAACAAACTCAATGAGACCAGCCTGTGGGCCTAGTGGTACAACTTTATATGTTCTGATCTTAAGATTCCTCTTTCTTGTCTCCTTTTCATTCTGCAAGATTGAGTTAACTTTACTGAAGACCTGTTGCATGATGGCGTCTTGTCTCAAATCATCAGAACTACCCTTGAGTAGGATCTTATGAATAGTACCATCGTTGAGATCCACTTTCATGATCTTTGGTAGACTGATACCAGATGGGGAAATGGATAATATCGGATGCACCTTGGCGATTCTTGGGACCGACTCATAGTTCCCATCAAGTGACAAGGGGATATCGTTCAAGGTTGGAAGAGGAATGTCCAATGTGTGTACCTTATTCAACCAGAAATCTCCATACTTCACATTCTCCAAGCATATGTTTCTTGAAGAGCCAGTGACCTTCTGCGTCGCCAATCTGATGGATTCTTCAGTGAAGAGATCCAACGAACGGAGTATTCTTTCAGAATAATCTGGATTCGCAGCTGCCAGTTTATTCCACAAGGAGTCGGCGGCAAGAACTCTGGACCAAATAGTTCGATCAGCTTTGGAATGCTCATACATTTTGTGGACTCTCAAACTCACTAAATACGTCAGTGAATGCCATGGATGTTTTAAACAGATATCACTAATAATATGATTTAGGATCCTCTGGAAGGAGTTAGAGTCATTTGATAAACGAGAAACAAGTTGGTTGATCCAAGAAATGAACTTGTACTCCGGCACGTAACGGATGAACTTGTCCACAACCTGGTTGACATTCTCCTCTGTGGATAGCTCGAGCCAAAGCCCACAGAACTTATCAACATCTTCACTGTCATATGTATCACTGATGGAGAGTCCCCTCAAGAGACATTCAAGAGAAATAGCGGCAGACTTTTGTCTTTTATTCAAAAGAGCTTCATAACTCTCCTTATCAGAATTATATTCTAGAATCATCCTGCCGTAGAATTTCTTAGCATCCTTACGCTCTCGGTCTGGAATCCGTTTATTCTGAATAGTTGATTTCAAGTCGTTCAACTCCGTTACCTTCGATGTCAAGAAGTCATGCTTTTTGCTGAGTTCTTCGGTAGTAGTAGCTTGAGCTTCTTTGAAACAATAAGTTGCTATTATATGAAAAACCTCTGCTTTCTCTGTTTCTGTGGAGACAGATTCGATGTCACTCAGACCTGGCTCTAAATATGAAGTCATGATATCTTCAAACCTCCTTTGTCTTGCTTCATAGTTCCATTTTACAAGATAGGCATTCATGTGAGAATCAGATAATGGGACCACATGAAGTGGGAATTGAGATTTTTGTTCAGAAACCTTCGTCTTTATGCAATTTTCTAGTTGCTTGATTGGAATTATCGTTTCGCCTTGAGACCAAAGAGTTGAGGCAGTATCTGAAAGTGAAAGCTTGGACAGAAAGCTCTTTAATCCTCTCTCAGTGACATTTTCGACAAGATGGGACAAGAACAAGGTAGAATTCACAGATTTCTGCTTCTCATTATGAAGACGGGCATAATAACCATACCTCATCGCTTCAAAGGCAACTGCAAGATCTGATTCCTTGGAGCCTATCCTGTTTTGAATGTTTCCAAATGCAGTTCTTCGAACCAACAGAATATTCTCAAAGTGATCGAACGAGACAACTCTGAACCAATTTGCAGACGCTTTCAAGAAGTGTTCCACATTTTCTTTCAAGTTAGATATATCCATCATGTTGATTTCCTCTACACTGATAATGGTAGCCAATGACTTCAGTAGAATGGTCTGATCCTCTGTCTTCTCAAGTACCAGTGAAATCATTTCTTCGCAAAGTTGTCCCGTCGTGGAAGGTTCTGCGTTCTTAAGAGACTTTAACAAAGAGTACAAAACCTCACCTTCTGTGTACGGCATGTCTGGAGAAGGGATATCCCATTCTTGCAGCTTCCAGGACCAGTCATAGCTGTTTCCCAGTTGCGATGTAGAATCTGATTGCTCATTAACAATACCAGCAAGACCCTGTAATCCGTTCTGCTTTAGCGCAGCTATTAAATTATCCTTCGAAAAGTTGGATGACTGAAACGACATCATGGCATCGAAATCCGCACTTGCAAACATCAAACGCTTTAGCGAGACATCATCATCAGCCCCAAAGAGTCCAATAGCTGATCTGAGAGAGGCATCTGTCGGTATACCATAGAGCAAATCCGGGTCTGAAAGCCCGCCGAAGATTTCCCTTAGCATGGATGATAGCTCTGTAATCCTTTTTAGGGTTTCACCTTCTTCGCCAGTCATAACCAGCTTCTCAGTCAATAGCAAAGCAAATTTATGACAACCAATAGCAATCGAGCCAACACACATCGATATGATATCTTCACTTCCGACAAACTTCTTGAAGAGAGCAGAAAAGGTTTTATCATCTCTAGCTGCAACTTCGACAAGGTAGAAGAGATGAACAATTATCCTCAGCTTCGGTTTTTCTAACTGATGGGAGTCCACTCCTTTGAGGGATTGCATGATGAACTTATTCAAGAGGGAAGCACCAGTTAACCCAGTAGTGTAGACGTATAAAAGCCACAGTAAGTTCATGAGCTTGAATGAGACTATCCCAAACGATGAGACATAGTGTTTTATGCTCTCCAGAATGGGGAACTCCGCAAGAAGCTCATTCAAAATTGAAAGAGTGAATGTTTCACACCAAAGTTGACAATCATTAATCGTTCCGCTAGATCCAAGCAATACTTTGAGGCTTGGAGCAGATAGAACATATGGGTTGAGAACCTTGAAAAGAAAAGGATCAAGTGGAACAACACGCTTAACAGAATCCATGACGTGGTTACGCATGTCAACAAGCGGTTCAAATGCCGCCTGATCTTTACTAACAGAATGAAGCAAAGTACCGAAAATGCTCTCAATAACGACAACTTCATCAAGATCGCATGTGCTATTCTGAATGTCTAATAGTAAATCCAGAATTGCACGAAGTGAGGAGCATTTATCATGAAGAACGTACTCAGAGTCTCTTTCAAAGTCATTTTCCACCTTCACTAGAGCATCACCCGTTTCCAAGTAATATCTTCCAAGATACCTTCCAACGAATGCGCTCACATTCTTTCCGAATTCACTATAGTTTGACTTCAAAAGTAACTGGGCTACGTCCTTATTAATGTCAAATCCATAATCAAGCCTACTCTTCTCTGGAGATTTGGAGAACAGAAGAGCCATTACCCGAAACAAGCAGGATTGCATCGATTTACTTGGAAACTGAGAAAGGTATTTCAAACATGAGTGCAGAGATGTTGGGCTCAAGTGAATCTCGCGATCACGTAGAACATCAAAGTAAGACGAGAATAAGCCTCTCCAAGGATCCTTATAGTCAATAGTATTGAATATCTTCTTCAAAAAATTCTTAAGGTCCTCATTGACATAGCCAGTGGTATCGTATTGGCGAGACGCCTCATCAAACAGCTGCAAGAGAGAATCAGGATAAAGTGCACTAGTCAGAAGATCTGGTACACTCTTTAAAGCGATCAGGAGTAAACTAGAAACATCATCATGAATTTTCTCGTCACTTAGGAAGCCTTGTAAGTATTTCGTGAACGTAGCTGCACATTTTGAGTGCCCATTTTGAAAACCGCTCGCACCAATGATGAAAAGAAGCTTGAGCTTCCTCATAACAAGTACCTTATCATCCTCAAACAAGCACTGCTTCTGCAGCACCCTAATCAAGTTTCTAGCAAGGAAGTATATGACTTTCCAGTCCCAGAACATCATCTTCTCATGAGATCTTGAAGTAAGCTCTTGTATTTGATGAATAACATCCGAGACAGATATCCCGTTGATCAGTGAATATAGTTTTGGTGACGACTTTGAAAGAAGTTTTGCTGCCAGTGCATTATCATTGCTTTTTGGAATCCATTTGAAGAACTCCTCTTCTGATGAACAGTCACATAACTGTAGTAAACGACTGATGATAGGGAGTGATTGATACTCTATAAGCTCTCTCCCAAATATATCTGCAATACGGTTGAGCAGTTCTGATTTCAAACCATTCTTGGTAAAAGCGAGCGGTATCAACCATGACATTGATTCTAGAATAAGGTCATCTTCCATTTCAACCTCAGACAACTCCATCACAAGAGTAATGGTCTCTTGAGATTGCGTTATTCTTGATTTTGAAAGTGCATATATCAAAGACTTGTTTCTCCGTACAAATTCAGCAAGGGTTTCATAGCCTAAGATGGTGTGTGGATAGTTAACAAGCGTTCCATGCTTGTCATACCACATGCCTAACAGATCGAGAATCATACTCTCTGGTATATTCCCAATTGTCATGCCGACATTCCTCAATATTTCATGAACTGCATTTTCGAGATATCTGGTAAAGTGAAAGCTTTGACTATAAGACGACAGCCTGTTCACAACCGACACCAACACAATATAAGATACAGAACTCAGTTTCACCACACAGGAAGCATAAGCAGCAGCGGATTCACTAGTGCTTTCTGGACTTTCAAATAGTGTCAAGTATGATTGGAGCCATGATAGTTGAGATGATTTCGGTTGCTGTTTGAGATACTCAGAAAATTCATAACAAACATCATAACAGATTATGATGGACTTCTCAGAAAGAATTGATACAGAGCTGATCTCAAGAAGCTTTCTGTCACCAATTTCAGAAGCATTTTCATGACCGAGAACTTTAAATATCATACATCCAAACAATGACAAAGGCATGATCCCATATATTGAACCTTTCTTTCGCAGGTCCAATAACCAGTTGAAAATATCGGCAAAATCATATAAAAGGCCACTATCACCTTTTGTCAGGAGAGTTTCTGAAAACATCAAGCAGAATTCCAGCACCAGTGTTAATGTGATATGTGATCTCTCTTTGGGGTATATACCTAGAAGTTTGGTACCACATAGTCGTAGAAGACTTCCAATATAGACCTTCTTAACACTCTTATAGTTGACACCTCTTAGGAGCTTGAGAAGAGTGTAGAACGTTTTTGTGAATTTATCTGGATTCAAGCCTTCGAGATGAGATATGGATTGGTCCATAGCAGAGTCCAATCCAACACTGAAACCACAGTTCAAATTGAATATCATATTCAAGGTCTGTTGTTCATGAGTGTCAGAAAACACAAGATCACAGTAGTTAAGTGAACTGCTTGATTTCTTCTGTGAACGATGGCGAACATCAGAGAAATCACCAAAATCATCGAGGTCTGTCGTAGATGTATTAAAGGGAGCATCAACTAGCATATCTTCCCTGGTCAGATGATCCATCTTGATATGCTCAAACACAAAAATTCCAGCATTGTTGAAGAGATCAAAGTTGGAGAACTCCTGTATAATTGCAACGGTGGCATCTGATGATTGTAAGTTTTCAAGAGCCCGGGTTATACTAGACTTCAACCTCTCGGCCTCGGCGTTCACTTGTGGAATGTTATAGATGCCCTGATAGACTGAAAGACCAATTGCCACCATCAGAGCTTGATCAGATACCAGGCTCTGTGAATCATACTCACCAATAGAACGTATCAGCTTCTCAACAACAGTGACATACTCTGACCAATGTGTAGCAAACGGCGAGGGAATCCAGTCAAAATCTGAAGCAATACTCCCACGTTTGAGCGCTGAGTTCATGATGATATCAGGAAGAGGACCTAGCTGACCCGCTCTGGCACTGAATCTTGAAAATATATTATCAATCGGTCTTGCCCTTCTAGTGAAACGACCTTCATTCCCTGAGAGCCATAGTAGAAGCCCGCCCAGCATATAAGTCAAACCTGATGATAATGAAATAGTAGACCATTTGGCACGCAGCCACTTTAGTATACATGTTGATGTTCCCCTATCATTGGAGTTAGACTTCCTTCTGATCTTGGCGATTGCAAGCCAGAACATGACGGATTCGTTGGAGATAGCAGCAGGTCCATAGACATCAGAAACATCAACCAGAGCATCAATGAGTTGATTCAAGGATTTGTCAGATATGATTGTACCGGGAGTCTTCAGTATGCTAGTGACAAGTTCACAGGTAACTGCCATGTTCTCTTCTTCTTTGATCATCTGTAAACTGATTCTCAATATCTGATGCAGTTGATCAGAGTCAACCGTCCAACCATGTTTCACCATACTTGAGAGGACTAAAGAAACCCATGGTACAAGACGACTATTCTCATAGATCATCACATCGTTGATCTTGAGTGATGATTTATCTGTTTCGAAAGTTTCGATGTGGAAAGCTATTAGTTGTAGGCCAACCTTCTGGATATTTGAGTTGGTAGACTGAATCATGTTCTTCAGTAACGATATCATGGAATCACAGGATCTCAGCAGTGGTGCATAGGATTCATTGTCAACCTTCCGTCTTTTCCAAGGTTGATCGATTTCATTCTGAGAGGTTGAGACAAGTGTAAAGATAGCACTCAACAAGTTGTTCAAGACTACCAGCTTCATCCACGGTTTCGGATTGGCTTCAGTAGACATAGAAAATGTATCAAGATGGAACCATGAGTTATCCAAACTCTTCGAAGAGAGATCAATCATAGATAAAGAGAGGGAATCAGTCGAACGGAATTCTTCTAACAAGAGCTTATCGATCCAATGTAGAAAGTTATCCTTCGAGTTATCATCCATGAATGGAACACTTTCACCTTTGTCATCAATCAATGGCATGATATCACTGCTGATATATTTGCTTGATAATACACCAAAGATAAGGAGCTGATTATGCAATGCTTCAAAGTTCGTACTGTTCAATTGAGCAGCGACTTTAACGACAGATCTGATGATATCGAACCCACTAGAGATATTGGAGGTGGTAAAATGAATTAGTATCTGATTGACAATCTCCATGGCTGTTGAAGTGGCACTCGTCTCCTTCTTAAGATTGTCGAAGTAGAGAACCAAGAACTCGGTGATATTGATACTCAGGTCATCAATCATGATCAATGGGACCTGTGTAAGACATCTCAAACATCCCAACAATTCCACAAATGCTTTCTCACTAGTGTTCGCCAATGCCTGTTTCTTCAACGCCCTTATGACAGTAGTTGTTATTTGTAACCAATCGTCTCTTGATAGATGATCCCGATGCTCATCCACTTGGATCAACTCATGTAATAATCTCGATAGATCAAGTGCAGTGGGAGCACATATCCGGTCATTGGATGTAAACAAATTTGTCCTTATGAATTCTAAGCACGACCTCACGGTCTTGAATTTCAGATTCTTAAGGTCCTTACAGATGAGCTTTCTGACTACGGATACAGCACGCTCCAACCTATCACGCGTAGCACCAGAATCATTCTTCGTGTATGCGATTCTATCATTCAATGCGACACCATAAAGCGATTCAGCTAGCGGTTGCAACTCCTTGTTGGACAGAGATCGATTTGAGTCAACCAGAGCTATCAGGGCGTCTAATGCTTCATTACGGTCCCTGACCTTTGATGAGTCCAGTTTGGCTGCGAGCGTGTTAATGTCCATCCACAGAGAAACACCTCGTGTTTAAATTCCACTTACATGTTATACTGAACAGGTCCAGATCGGACATTGCAACGTTTGAAAGGTCCTGGTTGTGTTGGGCCCTCCGTTTGTATCTGCAAAGTTTGAAGGTTTCGAGATCAAAAAGGCATGGTGATGGATAAACATCAACGGAGCGCCAGAGGATACTACAACCAAGTATCACGTCACTACAATCATTCTTATCCGTATTTTACACTTTTTGCATTCCTCCCTAAGGTTATGTGGTTTTCGATGACATTAAAATTTGTATGAAAGCAACTCCCATTTTAAACAACAACACCAGAGTTAGAAGCAATACGTGGCCACAAGTCAGCACACTCCTTACCGACTGGACCGGTGATAGCAGAACCCTTCATCTCACCCTTTGGGTTAACGATGACACCAGCGTTGTCCTCGAAGTAAAGGAAAGTACCATCCTTTCTTCTCCAGGACTTGGATTGACGAACAACGATAGCTGGCATAACCTTCTTTCTCAACTCTGGCTTACCCTTCTTGACGGTGGCCATAACCATATCACCAAGAGAAGCAGCTGGAAGTCTGTTCAATCTAGCACCGAAACCCTTAACGGCTAAGATGTAAAGGTTTCTAGCACCAGTGTTATCAGCACAGTTCATGATAGCACCGTTTGGGAGACCCAACTAGAAGTATTGTTAGTATAACTGTTATGTGTTGCCTTCAGAGGAGTCATCCATGGGTTTGACAGAGCAGCATGCGTGTGTATGGTTTCATTTGCGGTCATGGGCTCCATGTAACATCAAAAATCTGAATCTATGAGTTCACCTTGGAAATTAGAAAAACATGAAGCTGTCCTGGGTCTCTCTGATTTATCATAGTATTATTCTTAGTTGTTCTATTTCTCTTGATACTCTTCTGCGTTCATAGACTTGGTCCTTCGCTGCTCTTCATATGTCTCTTCTCACTCAAATCCTTCCTGACATTGAATACACACAACCGCACTCTGAGTAAACCCCTGGAATCGTCGTTATCCACTATTTCATTAACGTACAGAAATTCTAAACTTGTTACCGGAAGCACCACTGGACATTTTGGATGTGTTAAGTGTGTTGTATTGGATGTGTGTGGTGGGCACAGCTCTGTTGAAAATAGTTTTGTATTTTTCACCGAGCGTTCGTGGGACTGCGCTCTCGGCCGTCTTACACCACCAGCGCCGCCAATTCGCGAAGCCCTCAGTACTCTCTGGCGCCTGGTTCGGGACGCATTATGTGGGATTTTGGTAAAGAGGTGCAGCGCGTCTTGAGGTGTGCGGGTGGGAGATTAGAAGAAATATAGAACAGAGCCCTAATTATAAATCACACGACGGAGAGGCGGCGTAGCCCTAATCACAGTGCATGAATTTGAGGAGTATGTTTACCGTTTGTGAAAAGACTTAAATCAACTCCTTACATGGCATACCAAAATTAACGAATACCACAGCACACACAGCAGCATTATGGCCAACATATCCAAGAGGCTTCGCCATGAAAGCCTAGAACCAGTGCCGAAGAGACAACGTCTTGATGATGAAGGTGACAGAGCATATTCAGTACCCACAAGGTACGCCACTCCTACTGAAGCTGGACCAATCCCTGTTCTAGAGCCCACACCGATAGAAGTGGACCTAAGTGATGACAATTACTCAGAAGTTCATGTAAATCTTGATGATGAAGATGACGACGATATTCCATACACACATTCAAGGTCTCAGTCACCAGAGATCGTTGCATCGCACGAGCGCAAAGTTGAACAGAGACTTACGAGGAACATCGATAGAGGCTCTAAAAAACCGGAAGGTGCTGAAGTGATATCGCTAGATGATGATGTCAGCAGGGAGTACTACGTGATCTCGGATGAGGAAGATGAAGATGAGGATAAGGACGACGATGATGATGTCCTTATAAGTGAAGCCAAACAGAAACCCGTGTCAGACCAGTTGGCGGAGAACATGAAGTCAAATAACTCAAATCTGAATACGGCCCATTGTGCCGTGTGCTTTGATAGCCCTGAACAGACGTTTGTGCTCCCATGTGGACATATTTATTGCCGTGATTGTGTCTTCAAGGCTTTGAGTTCCATGAAGACGAGTTCGAAATATGGTGGCCCCTGTTCACTGTGCCGAGCTGTGACATCATATAAGAGAGTGATGGTTGGTATCTTCAAGAAGAAGAAGAAACAGCTAGACGGGCGTTGAAAAATGGTACGTTTTGAACTTGCTTTTTACGTTGAGAGGGCCTTGTTAGCGCGGGTTTGGAGAGATAGGGTTATATGGTGTGCAGGTAACTAGGAGTTCGACAGCGGATGATATTGTTGGCCGATTGACCTCTACTATGATATTCCATCTTCATACTTTCTCAATTTTGTTGCTTTTTTCTTTTGATCTTCATGGTTCGCATGGGTTTTGTGTCACTTTCTACTCCACACAAAAAATGTTGAAACGAAATCATAGACTACCGTCGGAAGAGCACGAGGACTCATTCTTAACCTTCACATAGTTATCAGCCGAAGAGCCTTGCTTGCATACATTCGCAGAGACTTTTTCAAAGCACGGATACAGCCTAGAGGCACATTTACCTGAGTGTTTCAACATACACAGACATCAATGGGTTCCCAGACCAACTACCTCGCCACACTCAAGAACCATCTTTACACCAGACGCAAGGACAGTGTTGTTTCTAAGCTTAAAGGTTCCATTGATGGGTCTCCATCTCCTCCACAGTCAGCCCATGGAAGGATGACTAGACCTGTTCTTGTTCCAAACAACACCATTCCACAGATTAGTGTCAACAACAGCAAGGCACAGATCAAGACATCTTCATCACCAGATTCGGTTACGAGTACTGTGAAAGCATATCATCCTCCGTATCCTGACGGTACGTCCACATTGGTCAGAAGAGGGAAATTCAGAGGCGTTTTCGATGAACGTCATCTTAGATGTATCCTTATTCAAGAATCACACTACGATTCAATACATTGTCGTTATAGATTGTGTTATTGTATGAAGGCACTGATTGTCCCATCACCATTACGTCAATGCATGGATGCCTCTGAGATGGATGAATTGGAAAGAAATGAGCCCTTGTGGGATGAGCCGAACAATTGGAATATTAGAGAGATCCATCTTTTATCAAGGATGAGACATCGTCTCACAGAGACACGGAGCACTGGTCAAGACCATCATCGCATCACATCATTCCATAATGAAAGGTTCTCCAGCAGAACAGTGCTTCACAATTGCGCCTGAAGTGTGGTGAAGTCAAAGAAAATCTCACCGATAAAGATAATACAGGGATACACAGCAATACAATGGCAGTTGTCAAGTTTGCAAGTCCGATGTGTGGCTAATGAAATAGATGTTGTACGTGCCAGCTCTTCATATCCTGTCTGATTCGAGCTTCTTTCAACATTGTAGCCTTGTTCTCTTCTTCACCTTCAGCTTGTTTGTAGGTCTCCATCTGTAAATCAATGAAGTCAACGCCGTCTTGATTCTTTGCCCATCCATCTCCTCCGTTCATGATGTCGTCGACACATTCATCAGCAGTGAATTCTCCAGGACGTGGATCCCATGATATTTCGAACGTCTTTTGGTACATTTTTGTAATGACAGGATCAGAAGCAATTTTAGAACTCTTATGAAACCTCTGTTCACTGGGTGACGAAGCACTGGCGGCACCATGCCTTGAACCCAGTGAGCTCGATTCGTACATCGAGTCACCAAAGACATTTGTCAACCCCTTTGATCTCATTGGAGGGACAATATAGTCATTGATGTCACCTTTCACCAAGGTCATGCCAATCTCCACGTTCAACACGGCGTTGACACGAGAGTCTTTCAAAAGGTAACGCATCGTCTGTGTTCCATCTAGGCCAGCAAATTCAGCAAGGTTTATATGAACTTTGCCCAAGAATGATTTCTCTCTGCTGGAACCCAACTCCTCCCCCGATTTCGATTTCGATGTCTGATGGTGTTTTGTCACGATGTAAACCTCTAATTCGATCCACTTTGGCTGAAGCTGAGTAGCCTTAGTACTCAGTTTCACTATACCCTCTTCTGCATATTTCCATACTGCCTTGTAGTCCTTAATGTGCGCCGTCGATGTCCTACCCCTTACTGAGGGAAGTGTGTTGAGGATGCGCCATTGTACGTAGCATGAACCTGAGGGCTTCGGTACATTGTGGATGTCTGCGATGATGAGCGTGTACAAGAACTTTGGACGTGATGAAAAGGGCATTTGGGTATGTTTTAATATGTGGGTCTAAAGCTGATTAGTTGTTGGCTCCTTCAAGTTATCTCCGTCACTGTTATTAGTCCCCTGGGCGAGGCAGGTACAATCACCAACAATTGGACAACTCTTAAAGGCGGAAGAATGGGAGACAAACAGCAATTAACGAAGGAGCATACTAGGGTTATGGAAGATCTTATCACACTGTCATCACCGGCAAAGCTTGTGTCTGCCTTTGACGTCTCATCTTCGAACAATTCTATCAACTCATTCCCTACGTATGGACTCATCAAGGTCTCGAACTCGGACGATTCGAGCGAGTGGTCTATATCTGAGCATGTTGGCACAAGGAAGAGAGACTCCCTGAAGAGCACAGTAACCACCATAGACCATGGTTCATTGCCAATTTATATTGATGGATCCCAACTCACACTTACATTACCCTATCAAGAGTTTGAAGATGTCATTGAACACCCATCAGACCCTTTTGATCGCATACATTCCCTACTCTCAAGGCTGGTCCTATCGTATAAGTCGGAGTATGGTGCCCTTATATCCACTGGTGTTTTTCTGAACCGCAAAGCGCTTGAAGGGTTATTGCCCAATGGTAGTGTAAAGCTTGGTGTGATGACTGAATTAACGTCTCTTTTGACCAAATTCTCACAAGGTGAAGAACTCACTGTCGAGGCAACAGAGCCAACCCTTCGGTACTATGAAAAGTTACTAGATGCATTTGATATACTGGAAGAAACAAACGATTCCCATTCAGTGACACATCCTCTCATTCCACAAGAGTCACCGCTCAGGAGAACTTATACTAATGATTCAACTGCAACGCACCACAAGAAAAGGGATTCGATGCTAAATCTACTCACTGGAAGACGCCTTAGGAGATCCAACGCCCCATCTGTGGCTCCTGATACGATCAAAACACACAGTAGATCCGTCAGTGTTGCTTCTATGACATCAACAAGGTCACAAAAGAGAGATCAATGTTCTGTCAGTGATTACTTCACAAAGCTAGAAGTATTGGCATGTGCAATGGGACAAGCTCAAAAAGTCTACCATGATGGGTTCAGTGTGGCTCTGACTAGGGTGATACACTTTATGGATGAATACCTCATGGGGTTTGTGATGAAGGATGTTGCTACTCTATCAACCCAACACATGAAACGACAAATGGCTAATTACTACTAGAATAGAAAGCAACATAATTATATAATATATGTATTACAATGTATTTTTACTGTCTAATAGATCATTCTACCTCCTTCGCAGGCGGAGAGTTGGTGCTGGTGTCGGTGACAATGCATGGGTGAGCCCTCTTTGCCAAAAGAACTTTCGAAGGACAAAAAGAGTTTGATTACTACCTTTCGTTAGAGTAAACCAGACCTCGAAAAGAATGGGTTAATCTGTAGATTCAATGTTTCAGCGACTCTTCCATTACAGCACCCGGAAAGCAGTCAGTTCGCGTCTTATTGGACTTCAAGGATGTATCGGAGAGTCGAAACAACAAGAAATGCGCATCCGAGTGAGAAATTGACCCATTGAATGCGTCATCCAGGGTCTGACGATTTTGAAGCCAGCATCCAAAGATAAAATACTCAACTTAGCTCACTTCATATCTGTGTCTCCTTGTAGATCAATGATGGCAACAAGTTCCAAACCGTCAAAAAGTATCAGATGCTTGAGCGGTAACGAGGGTGATGGTCATTGCATCACTGGAGATGTTGAAAGAACCTTTCCTGATGGATATCCACACCTCAAGCACTGTGCTTTCATATAAACCTTGATGATGTCTACGTCACAATTATCAAATAGCCTCCAACTCAACACACGAAACGCATTTTCACAAATCATTATCTAATCCAGAAACTTATCAAGCAGTTTCATTGGAGAGATCTCTTCTTCTTAAGCGTATGAAGACGCCCCATCCCATCCCATCATAATAATGAATATTATTGGTAATCTCTATCAAATTGCTCGAATTGATTATTAGAAAGTACATCTAACGGTGCGGTCCCATGTATACTGACTCCTGAGGAAAGCATTTTATATGCATATCGTGCATCATTGACGGCTCGAGCGTAAGTGAAGACCTTATCTTTGGCGACTTATCCACAGAGAAGTAATTTAGCATTATGACGTCGTTTTGCAGGCTGCCAAGAGTGACGGGGGATGAAAACAATTTCATCAAGAGAGACGTTTAAACTCGAAAAGATACGGGCTATGGCTACTTGAAAAAGAGAAATATGGTTTGTTAGTGGGAAGCGCCGAGGAATATTGTAGCTGATAGGCATACAACCATCACCAAGAACCCCCAAATAGTTAAACAGAGTGATAAATACTTCAACAAGCGCAATTTGTTTGGCATATTACCCCAAGAACCATCTGAATGATCAATGTATTCAGATCCAATGAGCCGATAGCCAAAGATACCTGGAAGGATGAAAGAGATTGAAGTAGATCCAGTGGATCCCACGAATGCAAGGACATGAGCCAAAGAAGTGACACTGATAGCAATGAGATAACTGAACAGTAGGATCATACTTGTGATGATGATAAATCTTCTTCCTTTCAGTGGTGATACTGCAGGGATGCCTTCTTCCAAAAGCTCATCTTCGAAATCTGAGTCGCTTGCATTTACTAATGGTCTCGTCCCTGTATTCTGTTGTGAAAAGGATGTACGAGGCGATGGAATCCCATCTCCCAGGACCCTTGACGTGTTTCTTCTCTGTTCGCTGCTTAACAATGACGCTCTTGATGGTTTTCTAGAAACGTTCTTCACATGTTTGAAGAAATGCATAATATGGTTAATAGATGCTCTAGCTGGGTGACACTGCAATGGATATGATAGCATCACTAAGATCACAATGGCGATTCTACCCACTGTGGATGACACCGTTTGTGGATATCCGACAATCACATTCGGTTGAACGTTATCACCAAACGTTAGGTATCCAGTGACACCAACAATAACATAGAGAGTCATTGCTGTTCCAATAGCAGTACCGATGACTTTGTTGATCACTTTACCACTTTTATCTTCAAGCTCGTTCACAAGGGAAAACATGTTTTGATGACAAGTGTATGCGAACACGAAGATCGGGAAACTGGCAAAGATAGCCGATGTTGAGAATGGTTTGATGATTTCAATTGGACCTTTATCTACGATGTCGTCTTTTAAGAAGTGGATAAACACCAAGATCACCAAATAGACCACAGAGGAGAGTGCAACCATTGAGGCATACTTCAGAGAGTCTAATTTCTTAAGGAAAGATAATGGTACCACGATAGTGATCATGAACAATGTGATCCAAAAGTTTCTCTCCAGCAAGATCTCATGCTTGTCTAATATTGAATCGTTGATCAACGACATGGCAATCTTTGGCATCAGATCACCAATGACAACCAAGTATGAGATGCCAACACCGAAACATTTAACCGCGATGGCCAAGTCAAATACGATACTTAGTTGTGGATACGTCAACTGTGCCAATGCAAAGAAAGAAACCTGACCTGGATCAACGTATTTGGAACATTTCCCCTGCAGATAGAGCCCAAACGCTGAAGTTGAGGCTGATAAGAGGATGACAAAGATACCGAGGAGGACACCGTCAGAGCGGATCGCATATGGCATTGCTAGCATACCGGCGCCTGGGAGTGAACGTGTTAGTGGTGATGATCAACAGACAACAGAAAAATCATACCCACCGATAATGGTGTTTAAAAGGTTGATAGAGGCGGACTGCCAACTTGCCTTTCCTGTGATTTGTGACATGGCCTCTTGGGGTTCAATCTTCAAGTGATCAAGCGAGCGTGGTATATACTAAATTGTCAAGTGGGCCTATGAGATCGTTGTTGAAGTTCCAAACAGAGTTTTTGCGAGTTTCGAAACAGCGGTTGTTTTGGTGTTATTCTGGGGGGGATTTATCTCTTCAAGCTCCCAATCCAGCAATCCGGTGAAGCAAATCCGAGGGCGATATCCGATTAACGGGTCACTAGATAGCTCAATTCTACGACTTATTTGGTCGTACAAAAGTCGTTTCGTCTGTATATACACGTTATATCCACCCCAAGTATGTAGAACCCCTTTAATAACCTCTTCTCTTGGCCTCCTTCACGATGTCTATCAATCTTCTGACACCGGCATCGAACAGCTTCTTCTTTCTTCTGATGGCCTTCTCCTCGAGCACTTTACCTGGCTTCTTGTAGAACCTCTGCGCGTTCTTGTCGGCCTTGACGTTGTTGGAGTTCACCAAAAACTTCAAGTTTCTGAAAGCACCATCGATGTTACCTGGGTTTACTGCAACCATTCTACCCGCGATTGGACCGGTGATTGGGATATGCTTAGCAACATCTTTTGGGTTCATCTTCATATCTGTCGCATTGAGCAATCTCTTGGACTCACGTCTATATGTTCTGAGAGCTTCTGGGGTCTTTAGAGTGGATTGGTTTGATTCCTTGGACATAAGTTTAGACATGATCGACTCAGTATGATTTGAGCGCACTTGGAAAGTCGCAGGACTTGCACCTTTGAGCACACTAGCACGAAGACCTCCGAGACCGAGCATCTTACGAGGATCTCAATGAATAAAGTGCCTCTTCTGGTTTGATTTTCTCGCCGTTTCCCACCATGGAAAACTTCGACTTTTTTTGGGCTCTCGCGGCGAATTTCAGCATTTCCGACTTGGAACCCCGGAAATATAAACCTTTGGTATGGTTTTTTCATTTTATTTCATTTCGCATGGAAAGGCGTAGAGAAGTTTCTAGTGAACTTTGGTGAAGACACGGAATGTCTGAAGTTGCTGATCCAGTGCAAGGTGAAACTATTCTCGAGCCAGTGACTGAAAGCGCTGAGAAGTTGGAGCAGTTAAAAAGTGAGTTCCGCGTTGCTGCAGCGTGCACACAAAGACCCTCTGTATTAACGATGAATTAGTCGATGATATCGATGAAGGCGAGGAAGTAGAAGGCGAGGTCGACAAGAAGAAGAAAAAGAAGAAGAAAAGTAGTAGCAAGAAGAAGAAGAAATTGGCTCCAATTGGCGAGTTGTATCCTGACGGCATCTATCCGGAGGGTGAATGGCAAGAGTACAAAGATGAGAACAATTACAGAACCACAAGCGAAGAAAAAAGATATTTGGACAGACAGGAGAGTGATAGATGGAATGCTGTGAGAAAAGCTGCGGAGGTTCATCGTCGTGTGAGAAAGCATTTGGAACCAAGACTTAATCCAGGCATGACAACAACTGAAGCTGCAGAGACCATTGAAAACGCTGTCAGAAGCTTCATCAATGAACCTGATAACAAAATTGCCGGTATTGCTTTCCCAACCGGTGTTTCTAGAAACGACTGTGCTGCGCATTATACGCCAAATGCAGGCGATAAGACTGTTTTGGAATACGATGATGTCGTCAAGATCGATTATGGTGTCCATGTTAACGGTTATATCGTGGATTGTGCCTTCACAAAAACTTGGAACTCCAAGTATGATAAATTGCTTGAAGCCGTGAAAGATGCTACGAACACCGGTGTGAGAGAAGCAGGTATCGATGTTCGTCTTACCGATATCGGTGAGGCGATCCAAGAGGTTATGGAATCGTATGAAGTTGAGATTGATGGTGAGGTATTTCCAATTAGACCTATCAGAAACTTGAACGGCCATAACATTGGCCCTTATGAGATCCATGCTGGTAAATCTGTGCCAATTGTGAAGAATGGAGATCAGACAAAGATGGAAGAAGGCGAGGAGTTCGCTATTGAGACATTCGGTTCCACTGGTCGTGCCTATGTGATCCCAGATGGCGAGTGTTCCCATTATGCAAAGAAGGTTGATGCACCAAATGTACCATTGAGATTGAACAAGGCGAAAACCCTATTAGCCACCATTGAGAAGAACTTTGGTACTTTGCCCTTCTGTCGTCGTTACTTAGACAGAGTTGGTGAAGAGAAATACCTTCTAGCATTGAACCACTTGGTTAGAGAAGGTATCGTCCAGGACTATCCACCATTGATGGACTCTCCGGGCTCTTACACTGCTCAGTACGAGCACACCATCTTGTTACATCCACATAAGAAGGAGGTTGTGAGTAGAGGTGATGACTACTGATGGTACGGAACTGTATATAGCGCAATATATCCTTGGAATAATGGCTCGAAGTAGTGCACATAAGTTGCCTTAAGTATGAGTTCGGAAATCGTCCATTTCCGACCCCTAGAAATTCCACCTTGCCAAAGTTGGCGCCCGTAAAGAGAACAAACAACAACAAAGAACCGGAAAAGAAGACGTTTTTGTGATCCTTTGCACAGATTGAGAAGCGAGGTTGTTGCCATATATCAGACACAGCAAATCACTCATCTTTCTCTGCTTTTTCCCCCACCCCTTCAAGTTTTCTGTATCGCCCCTTACGATCTCTCGTTAAAGGACACGCCAGATCCAATAGACCTCGACAGACAGCAGTTGAACACAAGAAATGAACATCAATATTGTCCCATCCGTCCTGGAGTTCAAAGGTGAGTTCATTCAAGCATTTTCATAAGGTTTTGACCAATCCGCCATGTTGAAGTCTGTCATGGCAATCTCATGATGCAAATCGATCAACGTAACTAACAAGTGAAATAGCTCCACTCACCAAACCAAACACGGAGATCATAACCATCACAAACAACTCTGATGAGACCGTTGCATTCAAAGTGAAGACTACTGCCCCAAAACTGTGAGTGTTATTTTGTTTGATGAGGCGTTGAGATGGCCAATTAACCGCTCTGGTCCTTTCCTTCTTGATCTGTTCTGATGTATGAGTATACTAACAATTATAACAGTTACTGTGTGAGACCAAACTCTGCCTTAGTCCATCCGGACCAATCTGTGGAGGTGTCTGTTATTCTATTGGGTCTTAAAGAAGAGCCAGAAGCTGACACCAAGTGTAACGACAAGTTCTTGATCGTTGCCCTACCAGCTCCATACGACATTGGAGAGAGCTCCGTCGCTGAAGTGTGGCCAAAGTTGGAGACAGAGTTCAAGCCTCAATCTGTCTCAACAAAGATTAAAGTCAAATACATTGTCGAAGGTACTTCTGGTACAGCTGCGATCTCTTCCGGTATCGACGCCGCTGAACCAATCTCTTCAAAGACTAAGGAATTGCTCGATGAAAAGGTGTCTGAAGATGTGTCTCAGGAAGATAGATCGAAGATTGACGCTTTGAATGAGAAATTGGACTCCACGGTCGCTGCTTCTGCTTCTCCAGCTGAAAAATCGTCAGCTTCAACGACGTCTGGTCAGCAGATTCCGTCTCAATCAAGCCCTGCACCATTCACAACTATCATATTGCTTGCCATCATTGCCGTCATTATTGCTTGGTTGTTTATGTGAGCAATCTATCTCTCTATGATGGGTGTTGTAAATTGGGACTTTGTGCTTTATAAAATCGGCTATGATGTTTTTTGTGTTGAAATCATCGTAGCCACTACGTTACTTCTTCTTTTTGTCTTCATCTTTTGTTTATGTACGTGAGAGTGCATTTATAGGTTTCTAATTGATGGTTGGTACTTACTATCATTGTAAATATCGAAAGTATCATAGCTATGGGAATGGCAAAAATGCTTGGTAGACTACAACCATGACATAAACCCAGAAACATAAGCATTAGAGACTAGTAATGTGTACAAATTTTAACCGTTCTTGACCTTGCTTAAGCCTCAAGAGCAAGACGACCCTTTGGGTTGGTAACCTTCAAACCCAAAGCCTTAGCACGGGAAAGAATCTCAACTCTGTTCTTAGAGGAGACGGAGTGGGAAATCTCAGCAGCGTAGGTCTTGGTGTGCAACAACAACAAGTCCAAGTCCTTAATGTTGTTGACCAAGAAGGCCTTGTGACCGGATGGCATCATATGTCTAGTCTTCTTGTTGGAACGGTAACCAATCTTTGGTTGTGGAATGGTACCTCTGAAACGACGTCTGACACAGGAGTCAATACCCTTTTGCTTTCTCCAGTTCTCAGCGACACGGGCGTAACGGTCAGAGTGGTGACGTTTGAACTTCTTGGTGAACTTCTTAACAATCTTTGGGTGTGGAAGAGAAGCAGCCATCTGTAGATATTTTGTTAGTATATGTCCAGGAGAAATTTACTGGGTATAGAATGAGGTAGATGCTTGACTGTTGAGAGATTTCGTGGTGTAACCCGCTATGCTGGTCTATGCCTGTCTTGGAGCTTGCCGCGCTGAGCAGGCTTTGAGGTCCTGGTTTCCAGTGTATCTGAATGATCGCAGTCATTTAGTACTCTTAGGTTCCAATCTATTCTCTTGTAGATTTCCTTCTTGGACAACAGTTGCCTCTTGGTAGTCCTCAACCTCTCCTGGTAATGGTCCATCATTACATATAAGGGATCAAACAGTTGCGCCAATTGTTCTTGTGAAATTCAAACATGTAATACATAATGCTCTCTTATTCATGTAGTATCACGCATACATCCTCTCTCTATACCTCTCACCTCGTTCGACGTACCTTTGTTGTGTGGGTTTTCTATGCTTTCCTTCTAGTTGAAGTCCAAAGGTCAAAAATTTCAATTTTGTGTGGTGGCCACTGGGACGAAATTTCTCATACAAAGTGCGCGAACCAGGTAGATTTTGTACTTATGTCAGCGATCTTGGGAGATTTTGGCGTGCGTTGGTGGAAAATTCCAGGAGGGAATATCGGTCGGTGACACATCAATATAACACCTGGACATTTATCCACAGAACCCCTGATGATAATCACGTGCCAACATTATATAGGGCTCCCCTTTGCGAATTGCCAGCCCACATCGCTGATAACAACTCGCTACAAGCCACAAAGAACAGAAGGATCATCAACCTCTTAGACCATTTCATCTTCAAAAGTGATGGCACAGGACGCCCAGAAACAGCATCAGCAACCTTACTACTACATCGACTCTTCGAAAGTGTATACGCGTACACAGCCACACCCCACACAGAACCTCATATCGTTGTACAATCTGGACGGTATTGCTGAATCAGTGGCTCGTCTTAACGCAGATGGCACTAAAGGAGTCAAGCTGAGGAAGTCGTATAAGGCGCATGTGGCTGATCTATTGGGGAAACACTCAGATATACCCACTGAACGTTCGATATCTCCAATTGTGTTTGCGCCAGATAAAGAAGGCGCTCCAACACGGATTGAGAAGTTTGAACCAACAATGTTGATGTATAATATCGGTTTTGATAAGTCTCCAGATACGGGGATACCAGGATTTGATCCTGCAAACCTGGCTATGGGTGACAGTTCTCAAGGTACCAAGAGAAAGTCTAAGAATAAACCAGATGATCCTACAAAGAGACGCCGTATGGACTAAATTAATGAATGCACGAACGGAAATTTTACATTGTAGCCATAATTGCAAGGTAATTCATTATACATAATACAGTCCTTTATAGCTGGCTGTTTTTGCCTTTTGCCTGGTAGGTCTTTGGGCTCAATCGTCTCTGAATGTCTGAATTCTGTGAGAGGCATAAGAACTGATGTTGTGGATGGGTGGCCCGTTGTGGCTAGATAACTTATTCCCAAGAATACTTCCCGTGTGAGTCAATAAAGCCTTGACCAGCATCTTCTTGATATACATAGAAAGGTCCAACAGTGTCATGGTCCTGTTTGTAAAGGCAACATCTGGAAACCTGAATACAAAATTTGACACGTTGATAAGCTTCTTGGAGCCTTTACCTCTGAAAGTGATACACAGCACTGTGGATCTCAATCTAAACGAGATAAAACTTAAAAACTTGGATGCTCTTTCAACCATATCTTCTAATCCATCATCCTCTTCAGAGTCCACAAAGCTCTTTGCGCTGTTCATCATCACAATTCTGTCCAGGTTAGCGTTAGCGTTACTGATTCTGTCAGCAGTAAAACTTGATCTGTTGCTTGATGGTCTTGACTGATCAGCCACTTCTCTCTGGCTCATGATACGAGCATGAGCACTGAAAGACTCCCGCGCCAGCGGTGATGACGCTTTCCTCTTCAATCCGCCATTCTCATTGGCCTGACGAGATTGACTCGATTTGAAACTGCTATCGTCATCAAAATCACTCTCAAGAGAGTCCTGATCTGGAAAGATGTAGTTGATGATCTTCATTCCTGTAGTTTCCTCGATGCTAAGTTGGATTGGTTGGACGGCAACATCAAATTTACGCATCAGACGAATACCGCCGACTGGGTAATCCATGTGCCAGTTGACAACAATCAATGGATCAATGTCACCTTCATGGAAGACCTTCTTATGTTTCTTCTTATGGTTCGGATCAAATGAAGAGAATACAACTGGCAACGACGACTCTTTATCCAGGTTAATCACCTCCAGGTTGTCAATGACAATCGTGTTACGATCAGAGCGATCAGAACGCTCCACGCGCTTGAAATGCGAGTTAAAGATAATGACATCCAAGAAAGGTCTTCTAGAATCATCCAACATATGAAGCTTGATGTCATCGGCACGAATATTCCATTCCAAGAAATTAGTGGCATCTTCTGTCGATTTCCTAGTACCGACCGTAGAGACTTTCATCAAGAGATAAAGCTCCAAAGAAGCATCAAAATTGGAGGTCTTCAGTAAATACAAATCGTTCAATTCTAAGTCATCCAAGACACTTCTTCTTGAAGCCAAGTTGTCCACCATCTCTTCCAAATGGACCATTGTCTTTTGAAGTGACATAATACGATCCTTCAAGCCAGAGAGATCGTCCATGTCAACACTTAACAACATTTTGTTTTCTTGTTGCTTCAACTTCTGGCTTCTTGGATCATTGAACATCAAGAGGTTCATGATAATTGTGTACAAAGAGTTATACTGCTTAGCATCACATCTCAAGACGGCCTGAGATAAGTCGCAGGATAACCTAGTGATATCTTCTTCTTCTGGCCCGGTGAAGAACGACGTAGGATTGTCATATTGGACCATGATAGAAGTCTTCTCCATCAAGACATGATCATTGATCAAGCTGCCATCGTAACACAATTCAACGCCCAACCATGGTGGCCATTGAGTAAGAGAACCATATGAGGAAGAGTTGAAGAAGAGCTTTCCGGTAGATAGGAATTCACTCTCATAGAACAAAAAGATACTTGCCTCACTTAAGATGGCACCAATTCTCTTCTGGAACACATATTCATCGTTGGCTTCTTCATCGTCGTTAGAATCGAAAGCAATACCGTTTAGCTCAATACTTGGGGCAACAACAAGAACAATAGCACCTTCATCCTCAGAACTTTGCAGTTGAATCTGAGGAGAAATCAACTCCACCAAGTAGTTATCGTGTGTCTTATAGTTAAAGCTGACCAAGAGTTCACGAAGATCATCCTTGAATCTCTTCATGTGTGCAGAAGCTCTCGACTCATTGAGACTTGCTGGCAAATCATCCGGTTTACTTGGAACACTTTCATAGGTAGTAGCCTTAGTAATAGCATTTGTCAAATCGCCATCATAATTAGCTTTACGTTGGATATCAATAGCTTCGTCTAGGTGGTTCAATGCTTTGTGTTGAGCAAATTGGCAGATTGTATCTCTCATCTCTGAAATGTAGATGTACCTGTAAAGAACATCTCTGTTTTGCTCGTTCCATTTCAACATCATGTTGTGAACGGTAAAACGGTTGATAAACGAGTGCTTCTCGTATCCTTCATCAGGTATAACCAATGTGTTGCCAGTAGGCAATTCAACGTCTCCACCAGTATGTGCGTCATAAAGATTTTTCACAAACTTGATACCCTGACGAAGTTGCTCATTGTCAACCTTCAACTGTTTCATGAACCTCATCTCGGACGGACTGGCGTCTGTTGGTACGTAATTCGCTATTCGGTTCAGGTTATCTTCCATTTTCTTTTCAAGCTCATGTATACGCTTGAGCAACAGTCTTTCTTGCGTTTCTGCAGATGGATTTGAGCCAATTGCACAATCGTGGAACTGCTCATGACCAAATGGAATGATCTTTTTTCCTGTATCGGTATCAACTTGGTACTTGTCGCCGTAATCATTGCTCTTAAAGTACAAGAGTCTTGGAGTGAACATCAGTGGGAAAACAGCAACAGTTGCTTTGACACTCTTGAAATCGTTTGGCTCACCAATCTCCCTGAAGTCTGAAAGGTCGAACCAGGTCTTATCATCGTCAAACACCGAGAAAGAGTGATTTGTTCCATCCTTCTCTGTCCCATTGCCTTCGTTAAGGTCCTTAACAAACAGAGCCTCCATGGCCCTCACATCAAAGTGTTCGAGATCGAGTTTTCCGGTATTAAACTTCATCTTCATAGCTTTACGAGTAATACCAAGGTTGTCGTTATGTTCAAACGTGAGCTCTTTACGCTGGTGGAGATCCAAGACAAATCTTGAAGTTCGGCCTTTGATACCAACACAATCAACTTCATCTCTTTGACCCTTATGCTCATAATCCTGGTAACCATGTGAAATGAATAGGGGTTCGATGATGGCCTGGTATTTGATGGTAAATAAGTGGCGAGAGAACTTCTTCGTTGGCTTTTCTGGGCCAAATATCTTGCCATGGCGAACAGGTAATGTATTTGAGAACATTTTCCACCATGCAAAGAAATACTGGAAGCCCTTTGGAGATAATTGAATCGTGTTATACGCATCCTCCTTCAAGGATACTAAAGTGAAAGCCATATGAATGAACTGACTTCTAAATCCCCTGTACGCGTCATATGAGTCCCTATCCCTAACATACTTTGGATTTCTGAGAATAATATCATAGTGAGGAATAAATTCTGAGGTTCTCGTTAAGGACCCCTCAATCTTTCTCTCAAATGAGAAACCAAGTTTGAAGCTTACACCGCCGGATAGCCTAATCACAGACTTCTCAATACTATCATCACCCATGGCATTCAGGTGTGCTGGATCAACTGGCTCCTCCCCATGAAGATAATATCCAAATGAAGATTTCTGATAGTTAGTAGAAGTATCTGAAAGTAATACAGCCCGGTCTGTCGGTTTGGACCAAACTATCAAAGGACGAGCAAAATGGTTTGGAGATGCAAACATGATTTCATTGGCTTCTGCGCAGATGAACTCCTTAGGATCATCATTCCCATTAACAGTAAGAGTAACATTATCCTTGAAGCCAAGGACGAAGCCCGCAGACTCTCCACCTATAGAGTATGGGTCTTTTGATCCTTTAAAAAAGACATTCAGTTGACCCTTCTCAGCAAACTTGAAGTGAACGCGAGCATGAAGATTTGCTCTAATCTTGTCCCAAAACCCAACCTTATCAGATGGATCAATTGGTGGCTTGGTGAAGTTGTCAAGATTCAGCATCATCTGTTGGATACATGGCTGGTAGGATGATGACCATGACACCCTAGTGTCACGTTCAGAGTTCAGTTCCCAATCAAGGTCGGTATAGAATTTAATGGATGTCAATGTCTTTGGGACCTCAATCGAATAACAGTTGTCTTCATCAAATTCACCACATCCAGGTACAAGTGGAACAAATACTTCTCTCACCTCCTCTCGAGATTTGATCATGAATTCTGAAATCACAAGGTCACCGTGCAATCTCACAGAAGAGGTATTAGGATCTTGCTTCTTCGTAATTTTCGGCATGTGGATCATTGGTAACGGATAGTCCCTTAGATGACATTTAAGTTCAGTTAATTTCAAATCAACATGAAGTGGAATCAACGTAGAATATTCAGAATCAATAGGAACACCCTTCCCGACGTCATGAAGGAACTCAGGGAGGTGCTCAAGGCCACACCTAGGCTCACAAATATCAAGATCAAATCCTTCAAAGATAAGATTGAAAAGAGGTGGATCTTTCACGAAATCCAGGACCTTATTATCAAAACCACGAGGAAATGTCTTCCCTCCAATATTGCCCCAAATGTATTTGAAGCTGTCCTTAAAGTTTTCATCAATCTTTGAACGATATGCTTTGACTCTAGCTATCCACGATTTTGAAAACCCTTCATAAATCTTCTGTAGCTTCTCGTGTGTTATCTCCCTTACTTTGTTCAAGTCGGTAGGATCTGGTAGAATCGGTTTCCTTGAAGCAGTCTCAGGGTATGTTGATATTGAGTTACTGTGGCCGTGACCAACAATATTTGCCGCTCTCTTCGGAAATGAACGCAAGGAGTTGATCTTGTCTCCAGCAGTTGATTTACCTGTTTGTAACCCCGAAGCCTTGTTTGATGAAGGGGATGGCTTCTTATGAACTTGGAGTTCTTCGGCAATTCTTCTGTCAAAAGCTCTCAGCTTCTCAACACGCATCTTCTGTTCAAGTAACCCAATCTGGAAAATCATGTTGAGTTCAGCCTCAAATGGATCGTCATCCATGCTGAAGAACACACGCTGCGACCTCAATTTCACTTTAGGAATTTTTGATGGATGTTTAGCCTTCGGGTGAATAATAAATTCGTCAGAATTGTTCTTGAGAGAGAAGCGCAATTGCTTCAAAGTCTTGACCAAGACAGAAATGTTATCAAAAATCTTATATATGATGAGTTGATGAGGACAGGTAATATGGCAAGTGTCATTCATTGTCTCAATCCATGGACCTTCACCATTCGTAAGAATAGTCTCAAGATTGACCTTCGTGGAACCATTCACTGCAACAATGATTCTTGACCAGAAACCTGGTGATGTTGGTGACTCTGTACAGAGACGAGCATACGAGGAACCAATCAAAGCAGGCTCATGCATTTTACCTGACGATTGGAAGTCGGTAAGCTCCAGTCTCATTTTCATCTTGTCGGGCATCACCATGATCATATCAAAGAAATTAATGTTCAAAAAGGCGTGAACTGCATCAGCGATCTTCTTTCCAGTATCACTCTTTGGTTTTACCTTCACCACCTCGCCCACTGGATTTTTGTGCAAGAACTCCAACACAGTATTTCTCACAAGGTGGAATGCAGAAAAGATGATGAAGTGGGTCATCACAGAGTAGAAGGCCTCGATTCTTTCGATGTTCCAATTGACGAAAAGCGTGTTGCCTCCTTGCAAACATGGCTTTAGTGACAAATTTGATTCAGGAACTTTCAAGAAGATCTTTTCAGATAGTTCATGCTTTTTGTGACTTCTCTCTGAAATGATCCTACCGATCAGTCTGGAGGACTGGATCTTCAAGGACCATTTGTCAGAACTGGCACTGGACTCAGATGAAGTGTCCATCAATCCCATGTCATCATCCTCGAGAGTCGGGGAGTTTGAAGCTTCGATATGTTCCAAACATTCAATGCCTGCTGAAAATTTCATATCCCAGTTCTCAATGGAGAGTTTTACTTTTCTGAGCTCACCATTGACCAAGTCATTAGTGGCCTGTGGATCAATCAGTTTCACCAACTCCTTATTCAACAACAGTGAACGGGAACCAACTAGTATGGTAGTGTCGACCGAAGAGTATTCAACACATTGGAGCCATATAGGTATCATATCATGAACGATCTCAATCGCAGTTCTCTCATCACACAATTCAGGAGCAGGAGTAGATGATGCCGAGCTGAGAGATTCTGCAGTAGTTGTCAAGTTCAAGCTTCTTATGTACCCTCTCACCTGTGGCACAATCAAGCTGTCAAGTTCACTGGTGATATGATTGACACCATTGAGTACTAAGATATGGGATAAGTCAAGTTTGGTGCCTTCCGTGTACAAAGCAGTAGAAACCCTATTATTAGGTATGATGCTGAACAACTGTTTCAAAGACATCTCGCCAATTCTCAAGATTCTCTCTTCCAAGCATGTTTTAGTATCTCGATAAGCGACACGAATGTTGTGGAGTTCGAGCTTCTGGCGTGCAGAATATAGAGTTGGATCTTCTGGATTATCTCTTGATGTCTTGAATTCAAGTGACAGTAATGAGAGTTTCAGCATCAAGATTTTCAAGTAGTCCTCATCATACGGACTCTTTGTCATGATGACTGGATTCTCAACACCAAATTTGAAATCAATCAGTGGCCAAATTCGAGAAATCTTCTTCTGGATAACCCAGATTTTTCGTCTAGATGAGCTAGTATCATTCGGTGGATATTCGCCATTTGTCTCAGCACCATCGATATTCCAGTATTTCAAGAAATCTATAACACTCTGCACAGCTATTGAGATTTCTTTCGTTGACATATCGATAACAGGTTCAGACAAATGACCAGATATGATAGCCTTGGCGAATGACACCTCTTTGGTGATTGTGGCTTCCAGAGTGCGGAATGCAACATTTGAAGTACCAGTAACATTCATAGAAGGGACAGAGATGATCTCTTTCGGTGGACCAGCACCAACATGGACCATATAGACTGAAACACCCGCCCAGTTGTAGACAAAGCGATACGGCTTATCGTCATGGCTAAAGAGAAGTCCATAGCCTGGCGATTCTGTAAACATTCTCTTTATGGAAAAGACAACGGATTTCACATTAACATGTAGAAGCACCATCGGGTCATATTTCGGGCACCCCATGACCTTGTTAGAGGCTAGAGGCAGATCATGGATGTTTATTCCTTGAAATGAAACATCCAAAGATTCGACGAGTTTCACCAAATAACAAACGGCCAATAATCTGTTGTATATGGCTGAGAGCAATCTAGATTCCTCATCAAGTTCTTCGGTTTGAACAGGCTGTCTAGCCTTGCAGGACTGTTCGGTTTTCTTGATTCTTTTAATCAATGATAATACCCTGACCGAAACCATTCTGGCGTCAAAGTTCAACTTCAAAGCGCCCAATTGTCCCGTATCGGTGTTCAATGAGCCAACAACTTCCAAAGCACACGAATCTAGGACTTCCAACGTATGGAGGCATAGCTGAACAACGCGTGTTCTTATTTTGACATTGTCCTTCTTGTCCTTGTTCATATCAACTTTTGCCTGGAACATTTCTGCATTGACCACCCACAATCCATCTTCTGTCTTAACAACAATATCATACACTTTGACACCTATAAAGCGGAAGTATAAGATATAGGACTTAATCAGGCGCCTTATCTTCATATTATCTGAGAAGATGCTCAATGGTCTATCAGGGTCAAGATTGACCAAGTCATCCATTGTAGGGACCCTTTGTCTCTTCGCAGTAATTGAATCATCGTGATACTTGTGATGTATAGTGACATCGACTCCATCAACGACCAAGAGGACATTTGACAAGTCAAAAAGTGATATCTGGAACTGAATTGATCGTACCTTCAAAGTCATTCCCTTGGTCGAAAGGCCAATGTTATGAATCTTGAACAAGAATGGGTTAATATACCCCACAGAGAGGCCAAATCCAAGACATAGTATACAATGGAACACCAAGCCCGCACATAGGAACCAGAATACAATGTTCAGCACAGGCCACCATCTGGAGGACATCAGGATATCCCCAATCATGGTATATAACAATTGGCGGGTAGCAATTAGTTGCAAAGCAATGGCGCTGTTTCAAAAGCAGAACTCAAAATGCACTGCGATGAAACTGTATGGTAAGTTTAAGATGTATATGGAGAAACCTGCTCCTATGGGTCTTTTGTTGTGCCCTCCTTCTTTGGTGAGACAGGTGCCATTAGCATTTAAGCTGGGACTCTGAGACCCTGAGACACCTTGCCAGGCCAGGCCTCCCACCCCCGGAAAGAGCCAGCACAAACATGCCGCCCTGGCCGATTTTCGTGCAACGCATATTGGAATGTTCCAAATAGCGGTACTGTCTTTTGAAGAGTCAACCAAATTCCAATACCTCTCTATAAAACATTCCGAATATATTTGCGCGAACTGGTTTTGCAACAAAAATTTCTCCTTTGGCAGCATCCCAGTGGAAAAAAACAGTGAAAAATGAGATCTTTAAACAAGGAGCGCTTGGAAGGAATAAATAAAGCGACGTGTCTTACCCTCTGTCAGGTCTTACCTATTTGCCCTGTCCTGACTTATTAACTACTATTTGTTTATACGATCCAGTTTTTTACGGCTGAAGATAAGTTTTTTTTAACAGAGACACAAACTACTTTCCAATATGGGTATGTTAGACTTGACATGATAAGTGATTCAATAAAGGTCCTCAATTGAGGGAATTAATTGGGTCTCATATCTCGAATATCATCACTAACACATTATAGCTCCAAAACAAAAAGGTGTGAAGATGGCCTTGTCCGATTTCCTTAACGATGATTCGTTGGGTGGTGGATCCTGGGCTGATGATGAGCTTGATTTCAACACTATTTCTGTCCCAACTACAAAGAACTTCGGTCAGACAGGTATTCCAACCGGGGGTGCTAACCCATTGGACCCAGCATTCGGTGGCCCATCAGGCCCAAAGCGTGATTTTGCCGAATATCCTATCCCAGATGCTCCTCCATACAGAGCCAGAATGAATAACTTACCATGGGACGCTAGCGAACAGTCCATCACAGAGTGGGTTGAAGACTCCTTGGCTGCTCAAGGTGCTGTGTTGAACCTTTCTGCTCCAAGAGACATGAACGACTCTTCTAGATTGAGGGGTTTCGCTTTTATCACTTTGGACACTAGAGAACAACTTGAAGAGATCCTCAAGTTCTCTGGTTCTGATATGAATGGCCGTCGTGTCTACGTTGCGGTTGCTGCTCCAGATAAAGAGGGCTTTGGCTCCAGAAGACGTGAAGATGTTGAGTTGGACTGGGGTTCCGCTAGAGGTTCCGGTTCCCTTCCACCAAGAGAAGACTTTGGTAGAGAGAGAAGACCAAGACGTGAAGAACCAAATTTGGATTGGGGTTCAGCCAGAGGCACCGGTACCCTTCCTCCAAGAGAGGACAGAGGTGAATTCAGAGAGAGAAGACCAAGACGTGAAGAGCCAAATTTGGACTGGGGTTCCGCTAGAGGTTCTGGTACTCTTCCACCAAGAGAAGACAACAGAGGTGAGTTCAGGGAGAGAAAACCAAAAAGAGAGGAACCGGACTTCGACTGGAGCTCTGCTAGAGGATCAGCTACTCTTCCACCAAGAGAGAACACCAGAGGTGAATTTAAAGAAAGACAACCAAAGAAGGACGAGCCAGAATTGGATTGGGGCTCTGCTAGAGCTTCTGCCAGACCTTCTGCTAGAGCTTCTGGTGACCTTCCTTCAAGAGAGAGAAAGCCAAAGAGACAAGAGCCAAATCTTGACTGGTCCCGTGGTCAATCATTACCTGTGCGTTCCGCTCAAAAGCCAGCTGCTGCTCCAAAGGAGGATGTCCCAGCTGCTAAGCCAATCACTAAGAAGTCTGCTTTTGCAGTTTTAGCTGATGAGCATGATGATGACGAGGAAGATGACGAAGAAGATGCTCAAGAGGAGAAGAAGGAAGCTGAGGAACAATTAGCTGAGAAGACTCAACAATTGTCCTTTAAGGATGACGAATCTTGGAATACCGTCGGTAAGAAGTGAAGAAAGGGGACGTTTTTTGTTGTAATATTTTGTTTCTGGTGCGCTTTCCATTGTTTTTTGATATAAACATGTTCTGTAACATAGGCCATTTTTTCTTGATATGACGTTAAAATTTTGAGCTTATGATTGTAGTATGGCATGTGGTCTTATGCAGATGTTTTGTTGTTTAGTACAAAAGCTCATTCTCTCTCTATGATCTTTGGGATTGTTGCTGCTGATTTTCATTTTCTGTGGTCCGTGGTTTGTGTCAAAAGGAAAGCTTTTAGAGTCCAAAACGAATATTACATCGCAGCAAATGTCATATATGCTTGATCTCTACTTTGCTACTGGATCTAAGAATTCAAATATCCGATCTAAGAGTATCATTCAGATTTTGTTTGTTTTTTTTGTTTTAAGAATTTTGAGAATATTAATAAAAGTGACCTTATTTTTTTACTTAACAATTTTGAAATGGCAATAATGGCACAAAAAAATACTGAACAACTTGCGGAAAGCAGCGAGAGAACACACTAAAATTCCAACTATATCCTTTTGGAGGGTATAACTTTGAATCTTGATTTATAAATTAGCGTAACATCTCAATGAAATGATACAATTAGGCTTAGAGGTCTTTTGCTCGCTAAATAACTGGCCAGATTCGACATATCTTATATTCACATCACCTGGTTACTACCATCTAAGAGACTAAATCGCAGATGCACTCCGATATGCCACATACTATTCTCAACTGATTTCAACCCTATATGTAAGATATCAGCTATGAGACCCGTTTTTCTAAAATTTTCGGACATGAATTATGTACACTATGATAAAACGCTGTGATGTTGTGCTTACCGTGTCTTTCGCATAACAAGATCTTGATCACCTGGACCTAATGAAGACTTGGTGCCAGGAGATATTTTGGAAGATCTTGAGACATATAGGGCTAAATAATATAAGTTTCCAATTGGGTCCTTCCGTTGATAATACCAAAAAACCTATGGTCCTAAGAAACATCGCACTGCCCAGCGGTCTAGAAGAGGTAATAACCGTGGATCTCCGAGAGAAGGCATTGGCTTATACGGCTCTTTCTACTAGAAAATTTGCCCACAGATCATTATTAATAGTGCTTGGAAGGAAAAGGGTATGGTAGAAGTTAGCGCGTCATTTCGTCTCTGTGCTAAGATACCAATGACTCTGGTATCATAAGGAAAGTCGTCTTCAAAGATTTCACTATCTACAATTGGACATAGTATGTACAATGATCATCAAGTTATATATACACGAATCACTTCTTTGGTAGTTTCTTGTTCTTACCGTCATTGACGATGTTCACGATTTTCTTTAAATCTTTCTGGAACATCTTATTTGAAGTCTTGAATTGCCATAGAGAACCATGTTCTTCTTTCAACTTATTCTTCTCCTCTAACAGTTTATCATTGACCTTTTTGAGTTTGTCATTGTATGTTTGGCCCTTTGCAGCTTCGTCCAATGACTCTTTTCCAAAGAGAACATCAAACACACGACCATCACCCCAGAACCAGCCGTTTCTGTCCACAATCCAATAACCGAACTTTTTATCAGCTTCTTTCAAGAGGAAGAAGAATGTAGACTTATCCAGGGTACCATAGATACCGTTCTTCGTGAAGATCTTGGACTTGTGGCTCCTCACCAAGTTCTTCAAAGGGATCGTGTAAACAGGAGTAGCGCTCCCTGGTAGCACTGGATGGGTCGAGAATCTAACAAATTTCTGATCATTCTTCCCAGGGACCAACCAAATTCGTCTAATTAACCTGGTCGGGAATTTGACGGCAAAAGCTAACACACCACCTGCAATACCCGTGATGACAATACACATACCCAATCTCGTGGCAAGCATCAAGAGATCTTGGTCTTCATCATAGAGTTGGAACACCGCTCTGAAACCCCAATCGACAAAAGTTAAGCCATAGATCGTAAATATGATAGCCATTGCACCACAGATCAGGAAATAGACCTTGTGCGTCTCAGCTTCATAAATCAATTCTGGCTCGTGCTTCTTGTTAAGGATCTCTAACATGGACCGTAATGGTGTAGTGGCAGCAGTTGGAACACCAGGTTTTGGTAACAGTGTGGCCCGAGATCTCAGTAGAAACGTTGGCAATCTCGAGCTGAGTGAGTTAGACTGTTCAGTCTCACCTGGTATAGTCTTTCTGATTGAGTCAGCCCGTGGCAGGTGTGTATTGAGGTCTTTCTTCTGTGGCGTCGATGATTGGAATCTCAATGTGATAAGAGGCTGGAAAGAAAGTTTTGAAGATCTGAGCAACGGCTGTTTCAGTGAACCTCTTAGAGGGCCCAAAACCCGCAGTCTGAACATGTTGTTTTTTATGAGAAGTTGTCGTTGTTGAAGTTCGTTTCGTTGGTGAAGTAAATTTTCTGTATGGCCGAGTTCTTAACTATGGGATATCAGCACCAGATGATGGAAAGGGAATGGCGGCCTTTGGTGTATATGAGATATATTGGAAGTATATAAACTACTATCGAGACACATCTCATTACCTCAATATCATTCATGTCATCAATTTCGTCACCTAATAACCAGCCCAGAAAATCACAGTAATACTTCATCCATCACTTCGCTTTCTTTAAAACACAAGGATGATGACCCACGTACTTCCCATTCATCTCCTTGAAGGCCTTCAAGAAGTCATTGGTATCAGTGAATCCAACAAACCCAAACCCTTTGTTCTCACCTTTGCTCATGGGCATCTCCACTGTGGCCAATGAACCATACTGGCTGAAAGCTCTGCGAAGGATGTCTTCGCTAGCGTCAGAGCCTAAATTACCGACAAAAAGCTTGAAGACTTTTCCCTGCGGCTTGTTCTGGTCATTCAAAACGGTTGTGATTGTGGTTGACTTTGTGGTTGGCGATGAATCTCTCTGGACAACATTTATATTGCCCTTCCTCTGACTTAGAAGGAACGCTTCTGGCCTTGCACCGCTTGCAAGTCGTCTATCCGATGCTTTAAAGTTCTTTGAGACTCCGTTGGTCTTCTTCATCGGGTGATGATTCTTATACGGATCAGCGTCTAATGTGTATTTATCTTATGTTACTGCATACAAAGGTCGAAGGGAATAGAATTTTCACCACCAAAACAAATAGTCAACCGCCAAACCGAAAGTCAACAACAACCCATAACGGATATTGGCAAGAAAGTAGTACCAACAGTTCTTCGGGTCGTTCAAGTCAACCTTCTTAATCATACGGAACAGAGAAATACCCAACATCGCAGACCCCAGAGCGAACCCAGGCCCATAGATTAGGCCGCTGTGCAAGCCTGCAATCGCCAACGTAGCCATCTGAACAGTAGTCAACCCAGTGAAGATTGTCTTCGAGCGGTTTCCCCATGCCAGTGCAGTGGACTTGATACCGGCATTGATGTCAAACTCCTTATCCTGGTGGGCGTAGATTGTGTCATATGTCATTGTCCAACAGAAAGTAGAAACGTAGAGAGCACCCATGGTGATTGGATCAATAAGACCCATAGCTGGAAAACCCAACAGCGCACCCCAGTTGAATGCGGTAGACAGAGCAGCTTGTGGATAATAGGTGAATCTTTTGAACAAAGGGTAAGTACACACCGGTAGAAGCGAAAGGGAACCCAATAGGAAACAGTCAACTGGAAGCGATAATAGAACACCAAGACCAATACCCAATTGAAGAGCCATGAATTTCTTTGCCTGAGGCACGGTGACACGTCCACTCGTTATAGGTCTCTCAATAGTACGAATCACCTTGTTATCGAGATCTTTATCCAACAGATCGTTAACCGTACAACCAAAACCTCTCATTACAATAGCACCAAAGCCAAACAGGGCCAATGTAGATGCGGTCAATGAGATTGGGGCACCTGTTTGAGAGGCAGCAAAGAGAATGGACCAAGTACACGGGATAAACAAGAGCCATGTCCCCACAGGTTTCTCCAATCTCATCAACTCAGCATAGGGAATCCACTTCTCAGGCAGATGCTTCAGCCAGCCAAGACCATTCAGCCTCTGTTGAGCTGCGATTGCTCTCTGCTCAGGCGTGAACACTTCTGGGACTTGTAATAGTGGCTGTGGTTGGGCTGTTGATAGGAGACGGACTTTGATCCAGTGAGGCTTTGGCACTCGAGATCTCCAGCCATTCCGTATGCATGGCTTCAATAAGTGCAATCTCAGCATCTTGTCTCTCTTCCGTCTCTCCTAATCTCAGATGGTGGGATCGTAGAGTCGTTCTTGGTCGTCTTGTGATTTGTTCAACTTTTCTCGGAGCCCTCTCAGGACAAAAGGCCCGTGGAGCTGGGTAAAACCAAACAAGAACAACGAAAGATCCACAAAAATTCTCGGGCTTCTGAGGTTTTGCCATCCCAATTGAATTGATACATTTCTTTGGATGGCAATATCTCTACTGGTTGTTGAGATGTTGATGCAGTTCTACTGTTCCACTGTGATGCTGATGATCTATCTGTTTCTACGCCACAATCACAAGGAAAAAGCCCGAACTCACACCAAAAACGCCAGAGGAACATCAATCACTATTCGGACAACACTATGATGAGCCTAGTAATCTATAAAACATATATATTGAGCCCTCATAGTTAGACCTAATTGCTTATATAAGCCGAAAATTTTCCTCAGTTTGGCACATAAACTTTTTACTCTCTTTGATAAGAAAAGCATTTCTTTTCTCTTTAGGAGATTGGAAACAGAAGCAAGGAACCATCAGATATGCGTCAGAAGAGGGCGAAACAATACAGAAAGCAGATGCTTGTGTATCAGCACACATTCAAGTTCAGAGAGCCATACCAAGTCATTGTGGATGATGAGATTGTCCTAGGGTGTTCCAAGGCCTCTTTCGACTTAGGCAAAGGCTTAGAGAGAACCCTTCAAGCCGAGGTAAAACCCATGATTACGCAATGCTGTATCCAAAAGCTATACGAGACTAGAGATCAAAGAGCTATCGATATGGCTAAGTCCTTTGAGAGACGTCGTTGTAACCATCCTCCGAAGGACCCAATCCCACCACATGAATGTATCAAATCCATCGTTAACATTAGTGGCGAAAACAAGCACAGATATGTCGTTGCTAGTGATAACGACAAGCTGAGGTACTCGTTGAGGAAACTACCGGGGGTCCCGTTGGTGTATATGAATAGATCCGTCATGGTTATGGAACCTCTTAGTGTCGCCAGTGCTAAGGTTTCAAAGAACATGGAAAAGAGCAAATTGACTCAAGGGTTGAATAATGTCAAGAGTGGTGTTGTGCTGGAGAAGAAAGTGGGGATTGAAGAGGAAGAAGGTGTCGAGAAGAAGGAGCCAAAGAAGAGAAAGGGTCCAAAACAACCAAATCCGCTAAGTATGAAGAAGAAAAAAGTAGAACAACCACAGCAGAAACCAACAGAGAAGGAACCAAAGAAGAGAAGAAGATCGCATAAGAAGAAAGAAGGCGAAGACGCTGCAGAAGGCGAAGACGCTGCAGAAGGCGTTACCTCTATAGAGACTACTAAAGCTACGGATCAAGAGACTACAACAGAATAAAATTCACGCTCTTCATCTAAGTCAATTCTTCATCTATCAGCCTCGTAATCTCATCCATAGTGAACGGTATATATACCATCTCTGTACCACTTGCGTCTTTATCCAGGATGGCCATCTTATGCTCCAAAAATTCAGTCAACATGGTTCTGAAGTTGATCTCATTGGACGAAATGAACTCCTCAGCACATAATTGGAACAACTTCTTGAACTCTAGGGCATGTTTCATAGAACCTCTTAACAAATGACCAATACTTTTATCTTGACCACGCTTACCTGCGAGGTCCTCTTTCATATTCTCTAGTTGATTCGTAGCCAGTATACCATATAGGGAACGAATATTGCTCGTGAGTGATGATAACACATATTTTGCGGCTTTGGAACTTGCAGATTTTTGAGTCTGACCAAATGCCAAAGGATCACGGAATGATATTTCTGTGAAATAATCCTGGAAGTTTGTGATGTTATGCCATACGAAATTGAAGTTAGCCAATCTGATAGAATCCCAAAGAACTGGTCCATTTATATGATCTATCGATGCAACGAATTGGATCTGTGAGATTGATGCAATCTTGGACAGGTAGTGTTGGATCTTTTCATCACGGAATTGATCTGCGTCAATGTTATGAAATAAGATGATCAATTCCACCTTACGATCTCTCTTAGAGAAATATGAAACCAAGTTATCCACAGAATCACCGATTTTCTTGTTCAATTTTAATTTTTCTATTCCAAGGATTTCATGCAATTTCTTCAAGATCTCTGAGAATCCTGTATGTGTGTTATACCCATTGATCACCAAAGTTGGTACATCATGTCTCTCGATCAGACAATCCTCCACGAATTTTAACAGCAATTGTCTCTTTGAACCAATCCCATAGAATAAAAGATTAAACCCAGTTTCTAATTGGAAGGCCCACTGTACAAACATCTCTTCATAACCTTTTATTAATCTTTGTTTCTGATGATAGTGTAAGAACCCACTGATCAACACCAAACTGTTGAACTCATCATAGTCCAACTGTGGTGCCATAACCATAGAGTTGACACTTGCCTTCGGCTTGAATCTATGTTGATCGAAGTAGGCATCTGGACCATCCAAGAATAGAGCCTTATCTTCATGTTGCTCAGGAGAGTAATTATCATTGTCATCTGCTTGCAAAATAGGCAATGGAGTTGGAACGAAAGTTGGATCAATGGATGGGAATGAATCAATCTGTAATTTTCGTGCATGCGCAATCTCTTCTTCATCACCTTCATCAGTTGAAACTCCAGCTTGATATGCGTATAACGTATTATTAGCTTTACGTCTCGCAGATATCACTTGTTGTTTCTGTTCCTTTGTTGATTTCTTTGGAGCACCACCACGACCACTTTTCGGCTTCTTTGGGGAAGCTAACAAGATCGGCAATCTTTTCTTCTCCGGTGAGGCCTCAGTCGTGTTGAATTGTAAGATACCGCTTCTGACCTTCTTCGGTGTTGCAAAGGGGTCCAATTTGATGAATTTCTCCTTTTTCTCCAATTCAACTTGACGTCTTATACCTCTCGGGATGATTTTCTTTGTAGGCTCTGCCATAAACACAAAGTTCGACTGTGTACCATCTTCATCATTATCTGAATCATCAAATATACGGAATTGAGGGATATCAACACCATCAATTGTGGCTCTTGCTCTCAACTTTTTGGATGTTGATTTACGGATCTTGGTGACTCTCGTAGTCAGATCAGGCAGAGGGTTTTTTCTTGGTCTCCCTCTTTTCCGCTTAACTGGAGGATCAGGATTCTCCACAACAGGCTTCCTTGGTCGCCCTGGGCCTCTTTTCACAGGTGGATCATGAATCACAGGTTTATAATCATCATCGTCATCATTATTATCACTCCCACTACCAGCATCAGCACCACCTACAAATTTTCTTCTCTGCCTCCCACTTCTTGTTCTCTTTGGCTGGATTTCCTCTTCAGACATGTCAACGATACATTCTTCCAATTTGGCGACCATCTCAGTCTTATCGGGTTTTCTGGTCGGTTTCGTTATGGTGATCTCCCCAAACAGCGATGTGAAGCTCTCCTTTCTCGGTCTTCCTACCCGCTTCACTCGCGGATCTCTAAAGACGTTTGTTATAAGGTTCTGTTTATCCATATCAACGCTTTTGAATGTCTCAGAATTCATGTGGATCAATCTTAATTATATATGCTTTGATTCGTTATGTTAGATGTCGTTTCAATGAGAGGTTCGATGAAGAGTGTGGTCGAGCGTCCGAAAGGGGGAGAAACCGAGGCCTACACATGTGACCTGTCACATGAGATCACCTCGGAAGTCACAGATTAATACGTAAAAACACTGCCTTTCGCCTTGGTATCGAACGGTTTCGTATCTAAATTTGGTGTCGATGAAACAGGCAGCTAATCATATCACTGGAGTGCAATTAGCCGGTGACAGTGTGACGATCGCGCCCCCCTGACATACGTGGAGAATAAGGGCTCTCCAAGGGGTCCCAATGATATCATACGTCTGCACTCGAACCGTTCCGTGAACAACAAGGGGCCCTCAGAGATACTCTTCCGGGCCAGTGAGAATTCTTTTATCTGTAATGCGGAAACGGCCACTCGACCGGATTTGGAAGTGATCTATTTACGGTAACGGAATAGAGAGCAGCACAGTTGATCTGAGATCCTCAGATTCCCTGTGTTCATATCTATAAAACAAGGTGCGCCACGTATGTGCGGATGCAACAATGGTAAATGACGGCGGAAGGTTCCTCTTCTAATCTGTGATGGCCTTCTTCGAGCTTGATAGTCCATCTACAGAGAGAAAGACAAAGGTGCGGTCCACACTTGTCGGATCGGCTCCGAATTAGACTCTTATTAGGTCATAATCACCTATGGACTTGTGAGTCGTATATAATCTACATAATAACGATCCATGATGTACTCACTATCAACTTGACCACCTATCTGGTCTATCAGTTCAGCTATCATCTTGGCCGACTCTCCAAGTGGAGTCCTGCGCCGAACCGACCAATTACGTCTTGCGGTGCCACACAGCCCAGAGAACCCCGTGGGACGCGAGAGGTAAAAATAGTCGCTGGGTGTGTCTATGTTGATGCTTTTATGTTTATGAGCACCGAACACATAGAGAAATCCCCCTGATATAATCACCAAAACCAAGAAACATGTCACCCATCTTGGCAACATTTCAGGGTCTTCGAACCGTTCCAGCGCCCCTGTTCTGTAAAATTGTCTTGGCTTTTTGGACCCTTTCTTAAGCACGGGCCGAACGTTTTTCGTTTGTGGGCCGTGAAGCCCTTTGCCGGTTCCTTTGAGAAGTTTTCCAACTGTGATATAAAAAGGGAGCAAGCACCCACCCACCACAGTTCTAACCCTTTGAGGCTATTGAAGAGGTACAAAGGGAGCCTTTTCCGGAGAATTGTTTGCTGATTGGAGAGCAAGCAGATGATTCAGGAAGACCCAATGTCGCTGTATAAGCACAACGTTTCATTGCCCCCAATATCTCAGATATTGGGATCAACCCCTGTCTCGTCACAAACACGCATTCACTCTTTCATGAGTGAGCCCTTCAAGAGCCACCAACCACTACCTGTTTTGATACCACATGATTCCCTTGGAACTGCACAATACATCAACCCTCCAACTGGGTATGCTCCTCATTCACCACTGGAGTTGATGACTTCATTCATGAAGCCTGCCATTCCTTCACTGCCATCTCTATCTGAAGTCCGAAAGATCGATTCAAGTCCAGTGGCTACACATCCATCTACCGCACCTTCTTCACATATTCTTGTTGATGTGGCGGAGTCTAAGAACACACGTAAGTATAAGTGTAAGACGTGTGAGAAGTGCTTTACCACTTCGGGCCATTTGGCACGTCATACCAGAATTCATACAGGTGAACGCAAACATGAGTGTCCTTTCCCTGGTTGTGAGGCCAGATTTGCAAGACAGGATAATTGCATGCAACACTTCAGAACTCATAAGAACTCGAAGAATAAGAGAAGACGGTCGAAGAAGTAGGCTTGAGAGAGCCGATAAGTTTTTTAATGGGTTTATGGGTTATGGGTATTGGTTTTAGTTCGTGTATATTAGGAGTTCTAATGTGTTTTGTTTTAGTTGTTATATTTCATGTTGTAGTGTATGTTTTTGTCCTTCGTGTTTAGGGGTAAACGCAGTAATGGTGATCAACGTTCAATGGCGATAAAACTACAAAAGGATATAGATGAAACCTAAGGATATGGCCTAAGTATAATAGAGAAATCACAGATAATATGGATATGGAAATGATTAGCTTATCGTATTATGAAGCTTTATAGATAAGAATTCATATCGGAATAACCGATGGTTTTCGCCAAAGAGTCCAAATCTGGCAACCCGACACATGGAATTTTGCGCAGTTGTTCCCATTCAAGCAAACATGGCTACGTCACACGAGGAGAATCCAGATTGGGAAATTATTTACGCCAAAAGAGCAAAAACGGTGAATTTTTTTCGACCTCTTGTAGTCCATGTCATAGAATAGTTCACTTCAAGCCTTTCTAAGTTACACATACAACGGTCTCCAATTTGAACTAGACCATCTCGTGCTTTACTGAAAAGACACAGGGCTCTCATGGATTACATATCCATCATGACATCGCAGAGATCCTCACATCATCGTAATGCCTCATTCTCATCAAACTTGTCATACCAGGCGGATGAAGATGCGATATTTGATGATGACGACTCGATAAACTCACCGAATCTGCTGGCTACATCTGTCGAAGACAATAGGTTATTGCCTTCGTTATCAACGATATCACTATTATCGCTGGGAAGGGATGAAAGAAGAGGATCAAGGACAAGTTTCCATCAACAACAGAGATATCCGTTGATGTATAGAAAATCATCACAGAGTGTACAGACAACCTCATCAACTCAATCCTTGCAGACACTTCAAGCGGCACAGAAAGATGTCCAGGTGCCAGAGACACCAAAATTTGGACCGGTGAGTCTGGGGAGTTCGCCGAGCGGGTTTGTTCTGTCGCAGAATCTACCAAGCTCATTGCAGAGAGGGAATGGGTTCAGAAATATGAACATGTCGAACAGTACATTGACAAATACGGTCTCCATGACCAGTATGACCAACTCTACGAGCTCCAACTCAATGAACTTTATGAACAATACGAACGGAGATTTGAATGGGAATGTCAATGGACTCAGGATAGATACGAATGAAATAGGGAATATGAGTCCAAATCTGGACCCAATAGCATCAGATATCCCAATGACTCCCCTGATGTTAACGAACCCAGAAGATTATGTCTCATCACATAGAGATTGACTTAGTTGGACTGCGTCACATGTAAATCGAACTTCGGTCTCAGGTGATAAATCCCAGACAGGGTGGCTAGGACAGATATATATATATATATATATGCATATATACGGAAGAGTCCAACATCTGCTGTTGCTATGTCGCTATCAATGATGAAATATCATGACGTTTATGACCAAGAATGTGTAGAGTTATACCATACCTGAACCCAAAAGAGATTACGGATTGACCGCCGGATAAGCCGATAACTACATCTGATATAGATAACACAACACTATTTACTTAAAATTCGATGTATCGTACACATTTCAATCGTACACATTTCCCAGTTCTTACTGTCTAGAGTTGATGATGTCAACAAACTCTGCTTTCAAGGAGGCACCACCGACGAGGAAACCATCCACATCTGGCTTGTCCTTGAAAGTTGGAGCATTCTTGCCGTTAGCAGAACCACCGTACAAGATTCTCACGCTGTCAGCAACCTCTTGACCCAATTGCTCAGCCAAGTATGTTCTGATGTTCTTATGGGTCTCTTGGGCATCCTCCGGTGTAGCAGCCAAACCGGTACCGATGGCCCAGACTGGCTCATAGGCGACGACAATGTTGGACCAGTCCTTGACGAGGTCAATCACAGCTTTCAATTGACGTTGGTTCACTTGGTCAGTGATACCGGCCTTTCTCTCCTCCAAGGTCTCACCAATGGCCAAGATGACCTTAAGACCGGACTCAAGAGCGAACTTAACCTTCTCAGCGACGAATTCGTCAGACTCCTTGAAGATGGTTCTTCTCTCAGAGTGACCGAGCAACACCCAGGTGGCACCAACATCCTTCACTTGTTCCACACTGACCTCACCGGTGTAGGCACCAGAGCCCTTGACATAGGCGTTCTGAGCAGAGACCTCGACTTGTGGAGTGGTGACGAGAGACACAGTGTAGTCCAAGTAGGTGGATGGTGGGGCAATGACAACCTCAGTGTTTGGGTCAAGGGAAGCAGTGTTCAATCTCTCAACGATCTCCTTGATAGCGGTCTTTGAGCCGTTAAGCTTGAAGTTACCACCAACGAAGAATTTGCGGGCCATTTTTGTCTTTGATATGTGCTGTTTATTGGTCAATTGGGTATCAATTGAATCGTTAAAACTCGACGTGGTTTAAAATATAGTGGGTTGCTCCTTGTGGCCATCCTTTTTATATCATCGCCGAGAGCCACCACACCACTCCGGGGTAGGCAGGGTAACAAAGCGAACACAAGGTGGTTGTGACGGCGACTCACTACCACCATGATTACTACGATCACCATGTGGTCCTTGAGGCAGAGGAAGTACATGCTACAAACCACAGGCATGAGAATATATAGTACAGAAGACAGCATAATGCAATGTATACATATAATATTATGCATATCGCACTTATACCACCATGCAATTAAATACTACCTATTAAACCTCTCCCTCAACTCCCTCTCTTTCTCCTTTCTCAACTCTTTCTCATAGCTCGACTCAGCACTGCCTTCATTCTCTTCTTCATCCCACTTGTACAGCTTTGTTTTCAGCTTGAACTTCCCTCTATCGTCCCGTTCCATCTTTATCAATTGACAGTGCGGAACGTTCTTCAACGATTCAAATTCCTCATACGTCCACCTATACCACTTCATCAGGAACACTCTTGCCCAAATCCCATGTGTGATCAAAACCAACACGCTAGGGAACTCGTCACCCTGGAACTGTCTAAATAAAGTCTCATTAAACCCTGAGACTCTGTCGTACACATCTGCAGCACTCTCCCCGTACGGTATCCTGTAGAAGAAATGGCCATAATGTGCCCTCTCCAGCCATATCTTCTCCATGATGGCGGAATCACTCTGGAAATTACCAAAATCCTGTTCACGCATGCGTGGCTCTTCATAGACTTTATACTTGACATCGGATAGTTCGCTCTTTATACCTTCTAATGTCTGCCTGGTTCTCTTGTAGGGGGAGGTATAAAACAGCACTGAATCTCCTGGAGTCAAGAGGGATTTGAGTTCTGTGCCTGCTTGTGATGCTTGCTTGTGGCCTCTAGCCGTGAGCGTTATAAGATGATTAGGAATATGGCAGTTGATAGACTTATCACAGTTTCCTTCACTCTCACCATGTCTTATAAGGATTATTAGCTTGTAGTGGTTAGTATAAGTACCTTGGACAGAGATTTGTCATAGGCCCATCGGGGGGTAAGCCGCAGAAGCAAACAACACGAGGGCAAGGAATATTGATATGATGCTATAGACTTACTCGTGGTTTACCCATCCCTTTGCGCTTCTCGTCAGTAGAGCGACCTCCTTGGGAGTTCAAGGTTGTCTTTGTCTGGCTGTCACTTGTTGTTCCGAGATAGAACTCGGTCGGAGATTTCGATTGAGGGTTTGTGGCATATGGGGGATGGCGGAAAACTTGACTATGCGATGATGGGGGATGACCAGTGTGACGCAACTTGGGCAAGCACGAAGGAGTAGAGCGTATACAGACAAACGGTGTATACTCAGAGTGAGGTGTCACTGTGCCAGAGTGTAGCATAAGAGTCTACGGCTAGCCGGGTCAGTGGGTTGTAGGTCCCTTGCTTGACCAGGAGAAAAAGAGCCACGGCCACTACAAAACAATCAATCAATGAAATGCATAAATTAAGGTCTAACAGCACTGTCAATCAAAAACTCAGTAACAACGCTTTGCTCCAAATCGTTAGCGACATATGCCACTTTCTCCTTGATTGGGATCAACTCCTGCACATTCAGCTCCTTCTTCTTGATCAGTTGGTAGTAGAACTGGTTTAATTCATCCACAGAGTCGATTAGCTGCTCCAAATCCTCACCAAGGGACTTACCTGCTTTCAACGATTCAGTGTTGTTGAAGAATTCTTGATCGTATGCAGCAAGCACTAAAGAGTTCAAGTAGTTGTTATGGATAGAGATAGTAACCTCGTCAAAGATGGTCTCATCCACGCTCTTCACATTTGGATACGACTCCACAAAGGAGGCCTTGAGTCTGTATGCCTTCAGTGACAAGACACCGTAGGAAGCTTTGGACTGGTCATACACTATGACAACAGAGTTCTTATTCTGCTTCTGGCCATAGATCATGGAATCCACGAGCGATTCATTGATGAATTTGCCCAAAGTGGTAGATTGGAACCATCCGCAGAGCTGTAATGAATCATCAATGATCTGATGCAATTCCTGTTGATATGACACATTGTTTTTGGATTTGTATGGGGAGCCGTCATCTATGACAGAGGGGAATTTGAAAACTTGCGAGATCTTAAGGGAGTCGACGTCGATACCGAACAATGGACCACTGATTGGTCTAGAGGTTTCGGAACAATATTTGACGATCTTGAGAGCGGTCTATTTTTTTTGAGTTGTTAGTATCCATTACTATCACAAAGCCGCAAGGCATAGACATACACTTGATTCAATTTGAACAGACATGGTGGTGAAGCAGCCTATCAAGTAATTCAATGAGATCACGAAGGAATCAATAGATCAGCAGATAAGAGATGCCGCTGAGTATATTACCAGCTCTCAAGGCCACTTGAAAGCTGGGAAAAACTTTTCCCCGAAGAGTTCCGAGGAATCACGTGATTAGACAACCGGATATTGCCCAATCTTCCCCCCCCCCGGATTTCAATTCCCAGTCATCGAAAAAAGTTTTTCTTGTCGTTGAAGTTTTGAACACACAGCATATCAGTGTAATCTCTCGAATTGGAAAAGATAAGAATGTCTGAGCCAGTGGAGGAAAATTTGGCCGAGCAAGTGCAGAAATTGTACTTGGACGATGTCACAGGTGAGCAAGTCTCCAAGTCTGAGTTGAAGAAGAGACAGAAGCAACGTGAGCGTGATGCTAAGAAAGCTGAGAAGGCTAAGGAAGCTGCTGCTAAGAAGGCTGTCTCTGGTGAACCAAAGTCCAAGAAGAAGGATGTGTTGCAGGACTTGACCCCAAACCAGTTCTTCGAGATCAGATCCAGACAAATTGACGAGTTGAGACACACCAAGTCCCCAAACCCATATCCTCATAAATTCCACGTTTCAAAGTCCATCAAGGACTTCCTTGAGGAATTCAAGGACTTGAAGAGAGGTGAGACCAAGCCAGAGATCGAGTTGTCTGTTGCTGGCCGTGTCATTGCCAAGAGAGAGTCCGGTTCCAAGTTGAAATTCTACGTTTTGAGATCCGATGGTGTCCAAGTGCAGATTATGGCCCAAGCCCAGGATTCTAAGGAGGATTACGAGACTTCCCACGAGCTGTTGAAGAGAGGTGATATCATTGGTGTCACTGGTTACCCAGGTAGAACCGAGCCAAAGAAGGGTGGTGAAGGTGAGCTCTCCATCTTTGCTACTAAGGTTCAACTGTTGACTCCATGTTTGCACATGTTGCCAACTGATCACTACGGTTTCAAGGACCAAGAACAAAGATACAGAAAGAGATATTTGGATTTGATCGTCAACAACAACGTCAGAGACAAATTCATCACAAGATCCAAGATCATTTCATACATCAGATCCTTCTTGGACAACAGAGACTTCATCGAGGTTGAAACCCCAATGATGAACGTTATCGCTGGTGGTGCCACTGCCAAGCCATTCATCACACACCATAACGAGTTGGCCTTGGATATGTACATGCGTATTGCTCCAGAGTTGTTCTTGAAAGAGTGTGTTGTCGGTGGTATGGATCGTGTTTACGAGATTGGTCGTCAATTCAGAAACGAAGGTATCGATCTGACACATAACCCAGAGTTCACCACTTGTGAGTTCTACCAAGCTTACGCAGATGTCTATGATTTGATGGATATGACCGAATTGTTGTTCTCTGAGATGGTCAAATCGATCACTGGTGACTATAAAGTCAAGTATCACCCAGATGGTCCAGAAGGTGAAGAGTTGACCCTAGACTTCTCTAGACCATGGAAGAGAATCAACATGATTGAAGAATTGGAGAAGGTTTACGACGTCACTTTCCCACCAGGTGATCAATTACATACTGCTGAGACTGGTGAATTCTTGAAACAGATCTTGGTCCATCGTAAGATTGCTTGTACACCGCCACTGACAAATGCGAGAATGCTTGATAAGCTCGTTGGTGAATTAGAAGATTCTTGCATAAATCCAACCTTCATCTTTGGTCATCCACAGATGATGTCCCCATTGGCCAAATACCACAGAGATATTCCGGGTCTTTGTGAAAGATTTGAAGTTTTCGTCGCCACCAAGGAGATTTGTAATGCTTACACCGAATTGAACGATCCATTTGACCAAAGAGCTCGTTTCGAAGAGCAAGCTAGACAAAAGGATCAAGGTGATGACGAAGTCCAATTGGTTGACGAAGTGTTCTGTAATGCATTGGAGTACGGTTTACCGCCAACCGCTGGCTGGGGTTGTGGTATTGATAGATTGGCCATGTTCTTGACTAATTCCAACAACATTAGAGAAGTGCTCTTATTCCCAACTTTGAAGCCAGATGAGACTGTCATTCCAAAGGAATAAGCTGCATTCTATATTCCATATATAGTAATTCTTTCAGTTAATTGAGTTGATTGTTATTGTTATTAATAGCTGTAATTGATTACTTTTCTGATCATTGTGCCGAATAGTGTCAATCAGCCAATTTTGGTTTGCTGGCACGATTGCGAGGTTATCCATAACAGCTAACAGAATAGGAAGCTTTGATCAAGTAGTTCCCTACGGTGAAGAGAAGAGGGTGGCCAAGATTGCTATCGACTCGCCAATGGAACTGTTGTTACCTGTGAGCCTCCAGGCTCCAGCGTCAGAGGGTCGGTGCTCCTCCTCGTTTTATTTTTACAATAGGCGATGTGTGGGTCTATCGTCTCTGCAGTTCTGCTCATGATGCGCATCTGTTCAGACCAGTCGTTCTTGTCACTGTTCGGACCATGGTATAATTTGATATGCGAAATGATATATTGATACAACAGAACTGTATTGAGTCAAATGATTACAATTTACCTTTCTATATGGGGTAGTACCTCGTATAGACAATATACATGCTTTACGTGAACATTGTGAACTTCAACCCATGGCTTGAATCTATCTCATATTAATAATTCAAGACTCAACGGCAAAACGAATTTTACCATAAGGGATCACTCTTTTTTATCACTCACTATGGAAAACAATAGTATCATCGGTTGATTGCGCCCGCATAAGCTGCGTGAGTTTCAGTCTCATAAAATTCACCACTTTTTGCTATAATAATTGAATTATCATTGAAGTATGATACCCTGAGGCCGAAGGACCTATGGGAGCTCTTCGACACCCAAGTTCAGGGTATAAGAACACCCCTTAGCCATTTTTGTCATAGTCGCTATATTCCTATAATAGACAATCAATCACTAGAGTCTAATTACGCGTCTTACCACTATATGAGGACTGAGCAGGGAGAGCATTTTTTAGACTCTACAGCCTCATTCACCCCTACGATGTGACCAGAAGCATCGGCCAAGCAATTGACGCCCATATTCCACTATGGACCTCCACGTCCTATTCCAGCCCATTTGCACCAATCCCGCTTCCTCCAATACCTCACAGTCACTGATGGTGTTCTGTACTCTCAGAAAGCATTCCAAGCAACCTACACCGTGGTGCGACTGCTTAAACTTTTGAGGAAAGTGTTCAATAAACAGGGCTCTGCCTTCTTGACGGACGTCCCACAAAACGGTCAACTTCAGGACTCATCAGCTAAGCCTGAACACAAGAAAGCAGATGATAAGCCAATTAAAATTCAAAACTCCATATATGGCTATAGTGCACCGTCAGTCTTTGGCATTCGCGAACGCGTCTTATGTGTCATCACAAGCCACAACGGGAGACTGGCAGTAGCATTAGCAGGGCTGTTTCAGGTGATCAACGACTACAATAAGAAATATTGAAGTCAATACGTTGAAAGTTCTAAATGTAATTGCAAACTTAGAATACGACGATTTCTCGCGAAATCCATCCCATTGTTGATGGTTATCAAGACTTTTGGAGAATCATCTTATCATGGAAGAACAATTGGTGTTTGTAACGTGTTTCTTCGATTGCGGGTGGGAACTTTAAAGTTTCTGGTGCAAACAAACTTATTACTTGAAGTTCTGAATGAGCAGCAAATACAATAAGTAGGGAAGTGTCCTCCAAGACCTGGAATAAGGGAATCACGTTTCTTTCTGCGCAGGTTCTGTGAGTCCATCTGTAGGACCCCAATGTTTCATCGAACGCCTCTAAGGTCTTTATCCAATTTGCATATAGAAGAGAAAAGTTGATTGAATTGTCTCCAATATCTGATATCATTTTATCTGGATTCGTAACCTCTGGTTCTTTTGATGTGGGCAAGATCTTGATAGGATAAAGCTCAGGGCGTACGTAATGGGAAATGCTCCAAAGACGTGAAATCCAAAACTTCGTAACCCCATTAATATAATGGGAAGCCTCTTGTTACCATTGAGTATCTTGAGAACTGATGCATGTTGTTGACGCGCGTTAAACAATTCCCAAATGGCCACCATCGTCAAGCAAATATCTGTAGTCACACCAGCGAACCAGTTTCGTATATCGTTATCGGTGGCCCTGTTTTCATTTTGAGATGATGAAATCAAGGCAATCGGTCGAAAATAGACTTGCAACAGTATTGGGATAGCATAACAGAGACGTCTTCTCGCCAGAAGAGTGTAGAACGATGACAATTTGTGCTAAATAGATGTACAGTTCTCACATTTTCAACAAGAGAAGTTTGATACAAAACCGCAAAGCGGTAGCTCTGCCCAGAAGAACAAGGGTAACGTAATTGATAGCAATGGAATCGCTGACACAAGACATTGTTGTGGAATCTCGAATCTAATTCTCAAAGAATTTCTTAGTACTGGATAACTGAAATTGTTATTGCGCAGCTGTTGCACGCGATGAGAACATCCAAATATCAACTTTCGAGCCGAGAGATAGCGGAGTGTAGGAACGCAATGGTGCTGTGAAGAGTTCCAGCAGTAGAGTTTCGATCTGTTTTAATGCTCTTTCAACACTCGATAACGGTTTTCAGAGCCCATTTCCGACTGGGTTACCTGTCCTCTCCTTTTTTTAACGTCATAACTGCAAGGGCATGAGATAAGAGGCAAATCCTGGACCCTTCTCCATTGGACACTTTGTTAACTACTGGCATATGAAGAGAGAACCGCGATGTGTTCTATTCTAAGAGTTGCAGATGTCTTTGACACCCACTATTCCTGAAAGATCGCGGAACTTGGACTGCTGAATCCTGATCCAGTCAAAGATATATATGGGCGACCCTCAAATCCGATCAACACTGTCTGCTTCAGTGCTATCCTCTACCGGTTTTGTTACACCTGATTGGTTCGTGTTGATGAAATTGACATGATTAGGCGCTGTATTATAGAACCTCCTAATGAGCAGTGTTCAGGATAGCGATATACGCTCAAGATCATTTTGGTTGACGGTTCCTGAACTCTGTGATGATGAGATGCTTTTGATTGGTTTGGAAAGCCAGGGGGCTCTGAGGATCTTAGTGTTCAGTGCATCGAAGTTAATAGTGTAGAATTTTGAATTTTGTTGTTGATAATTTTATTGAGTTCATGCTCAACCGAACTGCAAATGAAAATTCCATAAGTTCTTCGAAGAATGGTATTATATATAGATTATATTTTCGGCCTGCCGCTGTTCATACAACCGCAACCCCAGAAGACACAAATTGTCAAAAAAACCCAAGAAACAAGTTCCAGCCAAGAAACAACCACGAAAAAGCCACGAAACAACAAAAGATGGGAGGATATGAAACACCGCTTACAGCTGTCCATAGACAGTTGAATCAAACTACTGTGCTCTCAGGGACAAAGTTTCAGATCATGGATAAAATAAACATCGGTAATCGTATGGCCATGATTCGTGTTCCAAACACACAGGGTGTGATTGTATGGAGTCCAATGCCACAAGGTGAGGAGTTCGACAAAGCTTTAAAGATTCTATCCGCAGGCGAAGAGTTGCAAGTGATTGCTGGTGTTATTCCAAATAGACACCATGCTCTCTGTGCACAAGCATTAAAGGAAAAGTATCCGAATTTGACATTGATCGGTCCTAGTGGGATCAATGATAAACCTGATTTGAAGTTGGATTATGTTTTTGAAGAACCTATGGGTAACAAAGTGATCAATGGGTCTGAAGTCAAAGCAGCTTTATCTAATTTCGACTTCTTGTACTTGAAAGGCCATAAGAATGGTGAGGTGCTCATGGTTGATAACTCCACAAAGACATTGTATGAGTCGGATCTATTGTTTAATGTCCCATACGACGGAAAGAATGAAGATCAATACCCTGGTGAATGCCAGAATAAGGGACTGTGGGGTATGCTCGGTGCAAGAACGAACTATGAGTGTATGCTTGGAAGACACTTCAGCAAGAAGCTGTTCCCAAAGACCCCTGAGAACGTTGCTGCCTTGAAACAACTGATGGGGATGAGTTTTGATAGCATTGTTCTATCTCACGGTGTCATTATTGAGAAAGATGGCAAGGGGGCGTTGCACAAGCTATTTGGTGATTATTGAAAGTGGCGTACATATGCGCATATGGTATATACTGTGCTGTATACCGCGAGAGAGTAAATATTAAATATGCCCCAAGCCACAGAGGGCTGCTGGCGAGCCCTTTTAAGTTTTTGACTAGTATACCCTAGATCGCAGTCGGTCAACCGTCCACCGATGGGCTTCAAAGATACCGGGAGCTTCCAGTGTTGGGTGTTGTGTTGGATCTCGAAGCTGCCCTTTGGTGTGTCCGCCCCATACACAGAACTGGGATTTCGCGCCTTTCATCTTCCAGGGAACAGACAACGAACAACGGACGAAAAACAAACAACTGACAACAGCAGAGAGGGAAAGGACAGGAAAAACAAGGACAACAAAACGATGGCCGGTGATTGGACTGTGGACCCAGACACAAGAAGAAAGCTGTTACAGTTACAGAAGCAGCCAGGGAATAAGCGTTGTTTTGACTGCCAGGCTCCCAATCCGCAGTGGGCCTCCCCAAAATTTGGTATCTTTATCTGCTTGGAGTGTGCAGGTGTCCATCGCGGGCTTGGTGTGCATATCTCCTTCGTTAGATCTATCACCATGGATCAGTTCAAGCCAGAGGAGGTGAAGAGAATGGAGATTGGTGGCAACGAGAAGTGTGCTGAATATTTGGAGACTAATGGTGTTGACCTCAAGAGTGATCCGAAAGTGAAGTATGATAATGCCATTGCGGAGGATTATAAGGAGAAGCTGACCTGTGAGGTCGAGGGGAGGGAGTTCACACCAAGGGATTACTCAAACATTAATTTGACTCAAAAGCAAGAGTCCGTACAGACCACAAAGGATAGCAATCCTGTTGTTTCACGTAAAGGTACACCATCATTACCTTCCAAGAATCAGAATGAAACATATTTCGCAGACTTGGGAGCTAAGAACGATACAAGACCAGATCATCTTCCGCCATCTCAAGGTGGTAAGTTCCAAGGGTTTGGTAATACTCCACAACCTCAGAAACAAACAGGTGGGTCCCTCGCTGGGTTCACTATGGATAATTTCCAGAAAGATCCTCTTGGTACATTTTCTAAAGGTTGGTCATTGTTCTCATCCACAGTCAGTAAGTCTATTGAAGAAGTGAATGAGTCCGTGGTGAAACCTGGTATTCAACAGCTATCCAGTGGCGAATTAACGAACGAGGCCAAGAGAGCAGCGGCACAATTTGGTCAGAAGTTTCAAGAGACAGGCGCATATGGTTATGATGCCTTGAGCAAATTGAACGAGAATTTCGCTGGACAGTCTATCGATGGTGGGAAATATGGGAAATTGTTTGATGGGTTAGATGATGAAGATGAGATCAAACCAGCTTTTGGATTGGAGAAACCAAAGCAAAAGACCAAATTGAAAGGTCTATCTAATAAAGCCAAAGACGAGGAATGGGATAACTTCTAATTTTCAGCTACAAATACACAGATACAAAAACTTTGAGATTAGTTATAGTTTACAGATAACGATTACAAGTAGGATCCATATGCCTTCTTAAAGGCTTCTTTACCATCTTGTTCAATGACAACACCGTGGGACATCACCACGGTATTGAAATCCAAAGAAAATAGCGCCTTCAGACCCTGCCTATTCTCAGGGGTCTTCTTCAAGAGCTTTGAATGTAAGAATCGGCCAACTCTGGAGTCTGGATTCAGCCTAGAGTTGATAAAGCCCCAGAATCCAGCATTCTGCTTTGAATTTGGATATTGGTCCTTATTTATACCATTGTGAGGGATATTGAACAACAGATCAGCTTCAAAAAGAGTCTTTGAAGTCTTATCAACCATGGCCACTTCTCTGTTGGCATGCCCGTTCAAGAATACGAAGTCGAAATTGTCCAATTCTGGCTTGATAGAGGAACCTGGAACAACTCTGTTAGCCTCGTGATCTTGGAAAGTATAGTCCAACTTCAACTGTGGTTTATCAGTAATTCCAGATGGACCAATTAGAAACACATCTGGGTACTTCTTCTTTAGGTCAACAGCAGCCATTGTGTGCTCCTTATCTGGGATGATAGCAGCAAGGACATTCACATCACCCAATTGCGTCATTGCTTCTGTGAACACATCGGTGTTCACCGGGATTGCACTCCAAACAACGATGTCATTCGAACCTGGCACTTTGATCAATGCCATACGATTGCCGAATTTGAACTTATCCACACGAGAAAAAGGGACCGAAGTGAGGAATGTTGAGGCATTCAACTGTCTGTGGATCGCTGTCAATGGTGATGGGTAACCCATTGTGTTTCTTGTACTGCGTGTGATATTGAGTAGTTGTATCAGTTGAGAAAGTGAAAAGAGCAATCTTGTTCCATTTAAGCTACCGAGGGCTTAGTAATGAGCGTGGGCTGGAATGGGTACTATGAATAATCTATTCAACTCCGAATTAGGCCATAAAAGCCGTTTGAAATGTAGATGATTCTTAGAACATTTTAGTCTGTGTCCATGATAAGACGTTGATTATTTACCTTTACAGTAAGACTATGTGTATGATAGCATTGTATTGCGACAAAGGACGTGCCAGACTCGGTAGGAGAAAATTATATTCATAAAAGTGTTGTTACGTGAGGGAATCTGATCAACTCACAGTCACCGTGGACCGTGGTATATAATATATATCATATGGATAATACATTATTGTAGATAAATTCTATATAGCTGATTTGCTTTATTTCCGCCGATTTGTGGTTGTGAGATTTGCTGATTGTAAAACTTTCAGGGTCTGGCCCACCCTCACGTAGTAAGCAATCCATTGGTAATCCCACAAGAGTCTGGTCGCTTTCCACAGGAGCTCCCTGTGATATTGTACAGTTCATCGTCTCCATGTACTCCGGCGGATAATTACGACACTGAGGCAGAGAAGAACAGAAAAACATGTTGTGTCAACATGTATTGATGATCCGATAGGGCGATGCGGCCCTTAGCACGGCGGATAATCTCTGCTGCAAGGATTCAGCCGTATCGGGGTATTCAGAAGCAACAGCTGAATCCTGATCCATTTCCCTCTAGTTGCTCCAGCCTCCCGTACGATTCTTTGAATATATTATACCTGGGTCCTGTAAATAGTAAGTTCCAAGTTGTAACGTATAAACAGTAATAGTGTAACTACTGAGTTGCAACTACTAAGTTCTAACTTCGACTCTCAACTCAGACTCTCGCATACGCTGTTACTTGCATAATGTATTCCGATTTCTTACCTTTGATTCTCTGTCTTGGGTGTAGGACCGGCAAACCGTAACAGAGTGGTGGCACTTGAGTCTTGTGACATGTTCCAATGATACCTACCGAAGACTTTAGGCTCTTTGAGCTGACAACGTACAAGAACACGTTCTTAACAGGAGGCGGGGACTATTTCAAAAGACGCAAAACCGAAGATGGTCATAGTCTAACAGGGTGTAAGGGCCAGGGCGATCCACCATCCTTACATTCAGATATTTCATTCCCATAAGCTGTGGTCGCTGTGAAGCGTGCTGCATTATGCAGAGTTTCTCAGTCTGAAGCCTTTTCAGTTCCAACGCAAAGAATTAGGATCGAGATTTCTATTAAACAACGGATTAATCTTTTTCACTCTCTCAGGTTCCCACAGCACTCCATCTGCGCCAATAGCAGCAGTATATGCCAACTCATCCAGCTTGCTGAGATCATCAGCTTCAAGTACCCCCAGAGTTCCATATACAGCAACCTTCTTGAGCTCGCACACCTCTTGAAGGTACATGTGCACTACAGCCGTAGCAGCAGTACGTGAGGTAATCTCCAACTTCTTCAGAAATGGATGGTTGTGCACCGTAACCGAAGGTTGCTTTCGAGACTTCAAGATAATCTTGAGACAGGAGAGATTCTTCGCGTCAACGTTGAGTTCAGTGGACTTATAATAACTTGTTATAGATAACGATTCAAGCTTTGGGAAACAGATTTTCTTTGGCGAGGCTTTTAGTAAGAATGGACATTTAACATTAAGGAGAGTCAGTTCTTTCCACCTATAGGCATTCCTCTTGATGAAATCTGCAACATCGAGATGGACACGTGAATAAACTTTGAAAGATAATGATTCCAGGTGGTGGTAAAATTCCAATAAATCGAAAGATTGAGAGTCCTTGAACTCAATTTCAGAGAAATATTGGACAGAAAGTGACATCAAGTTAGGTGCCTTAATCTCCGGAACCATGTCAGCCTCACTCTCACGGCGGATGTGAAGTACTTTTAAGGACAGAAAGACCTTCGTTGTTAGTATGTTTTCGTCTAGAGTGAGGTCCAGTATAGTCAAACGTTCCATTGATGCACACACCAGCGGACCAATGTTATATTGGAGAGTCAAATAATCAACGTTCTTGAGAAATGAATAGTCTGTTGTAAAGTTCTCTTTGAATTCACCACTGGTTGTTAGCTTTAGTAGGGAAAAATGTTTTAGTCTAGGTACAATCATCATCTCAGTAACAGGAGCCCTTTGGTTGTAGCTTATTCTGAGAGTTTCTATGCTGGGAGAAGTTAAGCCTTTAATCAAACATCTCCTGTTATTCTCCAAGTCAGAAACTTGCAATGAAAGTCTTCTGCCCTCAACGAAGAGATCATTGATTTCCTCCACCCCTTCAATGTTAGTATATTCGGCCTTGAAAGCCATATGAGTAGTTCCACAAACTTAACGTATTGAGTGAAGATGATCGGATGCTGAAACAAGAGAGGAGGGAAGCTTTGCAATTAACAGACTCAACGTGATAAGTGTTCGTCATCTGTATTTGCTTGCCCGATGTCAAACCACAGTTCTCAAACGTGACCATCCTAATCCTGTGAAAGACAATGTTGTGCAAATCAAGGTTTAAATCACGAATGATAATGTTTGACCACCCGGGATATTCACCATTAAGGATTATTCTTGAGTTTTTGCTGAATGACCGGATTAGTGGTTCCAGCCTGCTGGGGTAATTGGGATTCTCTCTATAGTGGGTAGTCAATTGATAAGCTGTTATAATATTTCATGAACCGGAAAGGGATTCGACTGCCCTTTCAATATCGAGAGAATCCAAGTAATATATATCGACTACATTGATCTTTGAATGATTTTTCCCACGAGATAGCTCATCCATCGTAAAGCTCTCAGTTTCTTGACTCTCTTGGGCGCATGTAAGTCATCATTGTTAAACACGTACTGAATGATGCCTCTAAAGTCCATATGTACTGACAAGAGTCTCAACATCTTCACGGCTTAGAAATGTCATCAGATAAACCAGAACTTCAAGGGGTAGCTCGTCGAAAACAAGTTTCTGTTCGGAGGAGAGCGTACCAAGGGCCCGTCTCAGTGGTGCTAGGGCAGACTTGAGTGCATACGTTATCATTATAAATTGATAATGTACTTTCTTCTCAACTCTAGGAGACAGTTGGATCTTAACTGTTAAATTGACAAATGGCGGGAAAAGGTTATGATGAACAATTGGGTTGTAGTAAAAAGCTCACAAAGGTTTCTTCTCCGGTGAGTATTGTAGTCAGCACTGCGTCCTTTTTCATTTACTCGCGACATTCGCGAACGCGTCTTATGTGTCATCACAAGCCACAACGGGAGACTGGCAGTAGCATTAGCAGGGCTGTTTCAGGTGATCAACGACTACAATAAGAAATATTGAAGTCAATACGTTGAAAGTTCTAAATGTAATTGCAAACTTAGAATACGACGATTTCTCGCGAAATCCATCCCATTGTTGATGGTTATCAAGACTTTTGGAGAATCATCTTATCATGGAAGAACAATTGGTGTTTGTAACGTGTTTCTTCGATTGCGGGTGGGAACTTTAAAGTTTCTGGTGCAAACAAACTTATTACTTGAAGTTCTGAATGAGCAGCAAATACAATAAGTAGGGAAGTGTCCTCCAAGACCTGGAATAAGGGAATCACGTTTCTTTCTGCGCAGGTTCTGTGAGTCCATCTGTAGGACCCCAATGTTTCATCGAACGCCTCTAAGGTCTTTATCCAATTTGCATATAGAAGAGAAAAGTTGATTGAATTGTCTCCAATATCTGATATCATTGGTATCTGGATTCGTAACCTCTGGTTCTTTTGATGTGGGCAAGATCTTGATAGGATAAAGCTCAATGTGCATGTGATAATGAATGCCGTAACCCAATGTTAGGCAAAAGTGCGTAGCCCTACTAATATAATGGGAAGCCTTTCATTACCAATTAGAACCTTGAAGGCTGATGCATGTTGTTGACACGCATTGAACAATTCCCAATGGCCGCCATCATAAAGAAAATATCAACAATGAGATATCTTTAGTCCCAGCGATCATGGAAATCTTTCTGAGGCAAAGAAATGGTTTCCTTGGTTAACTTTTTCAACAACTCTTTCATCTTAGATCCATCACTCTGCTCTGGAATCCGAATATTTTCAGCAGGAGCCGATACACTCTTTTTTGATCCATAATAGCAAAGGAACGATACAATAAGCACAGTGAATACGAATTCAGCAACTGTTAGACCGATTGATAATCTTCTTGAATATGATACATCTTGATTAGTGATAGATCTCAAGGAAGCTTCCATTGATAGATATAAGGCGCTCAGAGTCAGTTGGCTAGCCAGCGCTCTCAATGAAGTAATGTAGAAAATTATATTGGTCACAGGGCAATTCGTTCTGTTCTTCTCAATGGTCTCAATCCTTTCATCGAGAAACTCATGAGTTTTGGAAATGCGTTTGTGAAAAGTATCCGTATTTCTTTGACGGATGGCAGAACGCCAGATGATCCATGATACTGGACCACTTTGTGTCAAGGCCAAGGGCAAGCTTTGTGGCGTTTTGACGTGGAGGAAATGGTGCTGACAATAGATGAAAGCGAAGCTTGCAGCAGTAGAGGAATGGCGTTATGCATAAGCTCACCAGATTTTCAGCCAGAATGCGATAAAGGAAATAGTACTGTTACAGTCACCAGATTGTGTGAGATCAATGTTTATTATATTCTTGTAAGTTTCAAATGAGAGAAATTTGACCCCAAACCACAAAACGGTGAACCTCACGGCCCTGAGAAGCAGAAAAAAGCAAGCGATACATCGTTATTTGGCTGGTCATAGAATGATTGATACAGCGAATCACTAGTGACGATACACAGAGGCTATTCAAGGGATAAGGCCTGTTGAAAAAGAGTTCTGAGCAACTCGCTAGCATCTTCGCTCAAACTACAAGGACTGTACACTTATTGTTGGTGTTTTGATTTTCCAATTTTGCTTACTGTTTGTGTCAGGTGCTCTGATGATGAATCATGATTCATTGATGAATTGGTGTAGTGATAAGTTATTACCCATACTGCATACTGCATGCATATTGATATATTACATCGTACCTCGAATGTAACCGGAAAAATACTGAACGCGTTGACTGACATGCTTGGACTGCGCACACATAAAAAAAGAGAGAAGAGCCCCGAGGCCGCGGAGTCCCCGAGCCGAAGAAGTCTTATGGGGAGAGAGCCTTCGGTTCTTCCGCCATCTCCCAATTTTCCCAGCCGCGGCTCACAGTTTTTGCCCGCTGTTTTCTCCCCACAGCGCAATGACACATAAAAAGGGCAGAGATGTCCGTGAAACCACGGACTTTTTACAAGGGGGGACAGATCACTAACCCTGGAAGAGTAAAACCAACAATATGTCCATCAACAGGGAATTCCTCAAGACTACGCAGTTCAAGCATGACATCTTCAAGGGTAAAGTGGTGTTCGTGACAGGCGGTGCAGGGTCTATCTGTAGGGTGCAGACTGAGGCCATGGTGTTGCTGGGTGCTAATGCCACGATTATTGGCCGGAACAAGGACAAGACTGAGAAGGCTGCAAGGGAGATGGAAGCTCTGAGACCTGGCTCTAAGGTACTGGGGCTCGGTGGCGTTGATGTCCGTGATGTCCATAGCTTGGAACAGGCTGTTGCAACGACTGTTGAGAAACTTGGAAGAATAGACTATGTCATCTGTGGTGCTGCCGGTAACTTCCTGTCAGATTTCAATAACCTGTCATCGAATGCCTTCAAATCTGTTGTGAGTATCGACTTATTAGGCTCTTTCAACACAGTGAAGGCTACATACCCACAATTGGTGAAGCATAAAGGTTCCATAATCTTTGTATCAACTACATTGCATTATTACGGTGTCCCATTCCAAGCACATGTTGGCGCTGCAAAAGCAGGTATCGATGCCCTGTCAAATGCACTCGCTGTGGAATTAGGGCCCTTGGGAATCAGATCCAACTGTATCGCTCCAGGTATGATCAAAGACACCGAGGGGTTTGATAGATTGAGTGCAGGCAAGTCTATCGAACAATTGACCAGGACTGTCCCTTTGCAAAGACCCGGTTATAAAGAGGACATTGCAAATGCTACTGTCTTTCTGTTCAGTGATGCCGCTTCCTATATCACTGGTGATGTCTTGGTTGTGGATGGCGCCGCATGGCATATGGGTCAATGTGCAGCTATGGACGCCTACCCTGAACAGTTGAAAGAGAGGCTCCTTGGACCTCCAAAGCTATAAGAGAAAAGCTTTCTAATGGATATTCGTACGTTTGAAAGTGTCGTTTATTGTCTCTTATACTGTATGTTTCTATTCATGGTTCTTGTTTAACAATGCTAGATAAATCAGTGAGCGTTTCTTCCTTCTTTAGACTTGTAAATGAACTACTTTTCAACATCCTCTCTCTTCTCTTCAACTCAGCAGCCTTCTTCTCCAACGCGGCAGCTCTTAGGGACAGTTCTCTGGCCGATTTCTCCTCCATTTCCTGTAACCTCTGCTGTCTTGAAAGGATGCGTTCATGCTTTAACACGTATGGCACCGTTTCACTCATGACTCTAAGCTTATTCCGCGAAGGATCAGGTGAATATGTCACCTTTGGTGAGTTTTTGATACTGTTGATTATGGATTCATTGTCCTCTTTAATCGCCTGTGCAATGTCCTTGATCGGCGAGGATTCAGAATCCTGTTTCCATGAAGAGCTGGATCTCAATGATGGTGTGCTTGGTTCGTCTTGTAACGTAAGTGCAGCCAGATTGGACAATGATGGGTTGCCAACATCGATACCTTCAGGTGAGGTGACAGAGGACAGTTTCTCAGATCTGTAGTTCTCATAAAGGAAGTTCATAGTGAGATCTTTGAAATCTTGGAGGTGGGAGCCCAGTAGCATGTTCTTCAATTTCAAGAAATCAGATTGGGTTTCAATATCGATCAGTCCCCATGGGTACCGTCTGACAAATTTTAATTCACCATTGATTTCAGCTTTTTCTTTACTCCCCATAACGGCAAAAGGCTGTAACAATCTCAACGCTTTGTTCTCCTCAATGACTTCTAAATCATCCTCATCTTCATCATAATCGAATTGGAAAACAGGAATCGAATATTTCTCAATATCACCACCGATATTCTTCTTGAACAATTTCAACTCGTCCTCAGTGAATGAATCACTTCTCGAAATAATAGGGAGAACATTCACAAACTTGCTTAACTTTTTCATGCATTCCACATCCAACTCTCTAAGACCATGCCCCGTGGCTTCAATGAAATAAAGGCAGATATGCACTCTCGTATCTTCAAACTTTGGGTTTCTTCTAATACGTGTCTCCTCAGCAAGGACATGATCGAACTGCTGCTGCAGATATGTGACAATCTCCTCAAAACATGGCTCATTGTCAAGGTTGCTGCCGAACCCTGGTGTGTCCAGTATACTCAGTTGTAATTTCGTTCCGTCTTCATCCAAGATCTCCATGGTGGACCGTGTGATCATCATGGTGGTTTCACTATAATCTGCGGAAGCGTTGAACTCTCTGGTGTCAAATTTGGAATCTGTAGAGCCGATCGAGGTCAGGATCTGTGGCTCATTGGAGACACTCCCAGTTGGTTGATATCTGTAAGGTAAGAGCTTTGTGTCCAACAGTGTATTAACAAATGTGGTTTTCCCCGTCCCTGAAGGGCCAACGACCATGATTGTGTATTTCAGCCCACGTTTATCATTCTTGAACCTTAATAGTTGTGACATTGTTGGTTGGACTGGATTGTAGTTGAATGATATGGTTTATGATCTATGAATTGTCTTTGCTGTCTAATTTCGGAATTTCTTCGTTTCGGTGCAGAACACGAAAAAAAAACGAGTCTTCGCGAAGTGGAAATGTTGACGCGTTTTCTCGCGTTTTGCGCCAGCTTTTACATAGAGTTCTGGTGAGACATTACGTAAAATGGGGAAGAATGGTCTGCAACTCGGATAGTTGAGTCCTGTTGGCTCTGCCGTTTCTACGTCTGAAAGCACTGGTTTTTTATTTTCTTGTTAGGACCAGCATTTTCTAGCACTATACAGAATTCAAATTCCATATTCTACATGGGTCTCCGAAGGTAGGTGCTATGAATCTCTTCTAGCAGGTTTGAAAATCGTTAATCCCGTGCAAACAGTAGCAGCTGGTGGGTGTTGGGGAGCCTGTTAATTCCGCAACAATGTTACTTGTGGATCAGATCCAATAACAGAGGACAGGGAGATGACTTCACTTACTCCAGGTCTCAGCGGCCTCGAAACCACTTCATACCAGGAAACAGATACGACTTTGCTGGGCACTTGCCACAGTATGGAGGATTTGGAGGATTCGAAGTCAATTTCTCGCCTTACTATAAAGCTCTTCATGATACCGGTTTCAACATTCTGGCATAGGACTTGAGAAATCACGGTCTGTCTGTAGACTCTAATGGTAGAACAATTCCGTTTGATAACTTCGAATCCAGAGATGTTGCCGGTTCAATTGAGCATGCAAAAACTCATCTGGACACAAAGGACATGGATGAGGTTTTGTTTTCCATTTGTTTGGGAGCAAATTCCACTCTAGTTGCTATGGAGAAGTGTTTGATGACATCAGGACTGTAGTGGAACTTCCAACAATAAGTATCAAATGCCTTTTGGTCAAGTTTATTGAAAAGAACCAACTTGGACTATGAAACATCAAACAAGGAAATTGGCGAAGGGGTCATGGACGGCTCAAGTTTTACACTTGCTGACTTCAGACCTGGGGATTCTGCATTTGTATGCAAAATTCCTACCCATTCTTCAGGTTCAGAAGGACTGTTTGCCAATGTCAATGATGTTCAGGAAATGTATGAGAACTTGGGTACTGAAGAAAAGGAATTTTACTGGATTCAGGGTACTGATCAAAGATTCCAAGGTTATAATTTTTTAGGCAAGGAGCCACAGCACATGCTTCAGTGGTTCGCCAGGTATATTTGGTTATCAGCTGTTTTGCTTAATAGAAAAAAGCGTAGTTCATCGTTTTATATTGACAGTATTCTATGTGTGATAGGTAGACAATCATCGTTTGTTTTCCAGGAATTAATGATACGAAACAAGCACAGGGGCTCTCTGGACATGCAGAATATCTGAGACCTGGCTTACAGATGTTCAGATTGTCCGAACCCCCCAGAAAGTTGTATGAAACTGTTGAAGCAGAAATCCGCAAGTTGGATGAAACTTCAACTTTTGCTACCTGAATTGAAATTTGAACAGAATTTTCTCTTTCGAGTTTCAAAACTCAGATGTACATATTGACGTGGAAATTTGAGTAGTTAGTTCTGTTGTTGACTGTATAGTACAGCTCACTGTTTGCTTCACAATTGCCCACTTTGTACATCTTCTTGGTACTTCTCCTCATTCTACAACAAGGTCATTCTTGAACAGCTGACTCCAAATAGAATATCATGAAGCCTTGGTAATTCTACAAGAAGAGGGAATTAAAGAGCTATTTCATTTCATCTATGTTCATTCAACTTATGTCTAATATATGACAATTCTTCCTTGAGCAAACTCTTCAAGAAAGAGATTTCATTATCTCTGTGCAAGTTACCCTCATGCAAACCTGAGATCTCAGAGTCCTTACACCGTATCAGCTCTCCAAGCGATTGAATCTGTGTCTGCAAAGTCTTCACTAGTGACTTGTATTGTTTCAAAGTCATCGGTTCCTCTTTAAACCCTGCAAGCTTCAACAACTCCTCGTCATATTCATCATCACTCCCCTCTTCCTCATCCAACGGTGGCTTCAAGTTCGATACGGAGGATCCTAGAACTTGATCAATACTCTGCTGTAATTTGGGGAATGTGATATACTTCAAGATCTCATCATCTGCAACATCTGCGAAATTTGGGAGCCACTCTTTCTGATTATGCTTGTTCCTCTTGAAGAACTGTATGAATTCCAACTCTCCGTGGTTTAATCCATGTTGAATCCTTTTATACTTTTGATATAACTGGTCTGCGGTTCTCTCTTTAAAACCTTGTCTTTTGGCTTCTTCGTTAAACATGAGGGCAACGATTTTAAATAGGTCGATTAGTACCAGGTTTGGGTGTATTTCAGAGATTGACTTGAACGCCTTAATTATGAATAGAGTTTCGTAACGGGAGTATAAGGGTTTCTTCACACCAACCCCTTGCAACTTTCTAGATTTCTTTGGCTTCGAAGGTATGGTGTCATCACCAGGTTCACGTTTCTTAGAGTCTTCGCCATTCTCTGCTTTTGGTTCATCCCCACCTTCAGTTTTTATAGAGTCAACAGTCTGATCTCGTTCAGTTGGTGGCTCCGTATCTGGTGTCAAGACCGACTCATCATCATGGTTCATATAGATCACCTTGATACCCTTGGGCACAGTCTGTGCAGTGGCATGAGTATCCGGTTCCAATGCCTGAACTACCGGCTGTTCAGACATCACTATGGGCCCCCTAATTTCTGGTATGATTTCAGCTCTCAAAGTCTTATCTCTCTAGTAACCACAATCTTTTGCCAGCCGCCTAGCAACCTTGACGTATGGCTCCCTTTATACAATCTGTCTCCTGATGTATGTATGTGGGGCAGGTGCAATCGTTTAGCTTCATAAACCGGGGCCATCCTCGGCGGAATCTCCCTTTATTGAATGGGTTGCTATGTCAATGGCATCACCTCGTGGTTCACCAACTTCAACAACATCATGAGCCGTTTTTCAAGGTGTTTGTGCGTATGAGGTGATGAGCACTAGCGAAGTCCCAAAGAGGAAATTTTCGTGGGGTTACGGTTAGTGACACATGTGTATTCCTATTGTTTAGGGGGGGCAATAGGATACTCAATGATGTGTTGATGCTGATTAGCTAGCGAGAGTGAGAGGTAATGAGCTTCAAAGTACTATCTGCTAAGGTTGCTGCACAAGTGGACCAAGAGTTGATGAGTACTGGTGGCTTTTCGATCGATCAGTTGGTGAGTGAGATTGTACGATCCCCTTAAGGACATAGGATACTAACAGTATATCCCCTTAGATGGAATTAGCTGGATTATCTGTTGCTGAAGCCACATATAAGTCCTTCCCATTGATTAAGAAAGTTCTTGTCATTGTTGGTCCCGGTAATAACGGTATGTCTATGATTATTCGCCAGGTCTTGCGATCATTTATACTAACAATTGTGTCCCCCAGGAGGCGATGGTTTAGTTGCTGCCCGTCATTTAAAACTATGGGGCTATACACCTTCGATCTATTATCCGAAGCCATCTTCGAAACAGCTCTTTTTCAACTTGGAGGCTCAATTGCGTAATTTGGATGTGGAGTTTATAGATAATTTGAACTCCATCAGCCAGTTCCAATTGATCATAGATGCTGTATTTGGATTCTCTTTCAAGGCTGGTAACATCAGAGCACCATTTGATAGTATCCTGAATTCTATCAACAGGTCTGAAGTGCCTATACTATCAGTGGATATTCCATCTGGATGGGATGTTGATAATGGCTTTGTTGAAGGTGGTGTGAGAACACCGGCTGTCCTTGTCAGTCTGACAGCACCAAAACCGGTGGCCAACTTCATACCAGAGAGCACTGTACATTACGTTGGTGGTAGATTCATAGGGACGAAGTTTGCAGAGAAGTATGGCATTGATCAGTTTGACTATAAAGGATACGACCAAGTGTTGAAGTTGTGAGTCGCAGGTACCATAGAATCGCACGAACTTTCCACCTCTTACTTAATACGCTAATAGCTATTCACAGTGCATAGCACTATGATAAGATCAAGAATAACAGATATTTACAATATACGACTTTATGACAGCTAATTACTGCTCAGTTCTCAACCGTAGTCCTGCCAGGTGCCCCAACCGCTGCCCCACTGTCGGCAGAAAAAGAAAAGCTGGAGATCTCAGAGGAGGAAAGAGCGCACGCTTGCCCCATCGTTGAAGGGAGCAAAAAGCAGGAGTTTTTTATTGTTTGATTGGGCTACGGAGTAAGGAATAAGACTCTTCTGATACCATATTTGAATTCTGTGTGCCAAATTACCCCTTGAGTGTTCCAGGAACTGTGCCGCCGTGTGTGTCTTGGTGTCATTGTTTACCTTTTGGCATCGCACGCTCAATAATCGAGACGTGAAATACGAAAGACAGGTTCGTTAACAGGTGAACTGTTGTGATACACATATTCACTGGACTTCTGAGAACATACCTATATACTTTTCAGTGGTGGTTACCCTTGTTTTTGGTGGTTACCCTTGTTTTTGAGGTAGCGGAATTGTTGTTCTTCGTATAATCAACAATGAAAGGATCAAGGCAGGAACAACTCAATAGGGTCAAAGTGTACTTCCTATCAGATGTATGGATAGACAACGGCACGGGATACTGCTTCGGAGAGATACGAGATGGCGAAGCGCCATGTCTTGTGGTGAGGAATGAGCTTGATCAGGATGAAGAACTCTTGAAGGCTACAATTGAAGGTGCCATTCAGTTTCAGAGACAACAAGAGACGTTGATAGTATGGACGACTTCAGATGGCCAGAGTATCGCACTATCGTTCCAGGAGAAAGACGGATGCTCCACCATGTGTGATTTCATCATACATGTCTTCTCGACAAAATTGGCCCCGCTGATCTCGTTGGTCAGTGTCATTTCCAGCGATGCCGATGGAGAAATAACAGAGCTTGTCATAGGCCCGGTGAATTTACCAGAAGTTGATCCAAAAGTTGATGACTTGGTGAACATTCTAAACTGTTTCAACGAAAACCCTAATTCTGCATATCAAAAACAGTGCATTTCCAGCTTCATTCAGACTCATGACTTCATACCCAAACTTGTCACTTTATTCCATGAATGTGAATCGAAGAAACAGATCAAGAACTTGCACCTCCTTTGCAATATCATCAAGACGCTTATAGTGTACAACGAATCGCTGACTATTGAAATCATCTTGGATGACAAGAATATGATGGGTGTCGTTGGTATACTTGAGTATGATCCCGATTTTCCAGCTTTTAAAGCAAGCCATAGGAAGTATCTTGAGGATGAGTCTAATTTCAAAGAGATTTTGCCTGTGAATGATGATCATATCAAGAATCTGATTAAGAAGACCTTTAGATTACAGTTTCTGAAGGATGTTGTCTTGGCAAGACTCCTGGATGATCCATCGTTTAATGTTATCTCAACGTTGATCCATTTCAATCAAGTGGAAGTGATAAAATTCTTGGAAACTAGCGATTTCATTGATACCCTTCTAAAGATGTACGACGATGAGAAACTTGGACCAGAGAACAAGAGAGATGGTATCAAACTCTTACATCAGTTCGTTCTCATTGCCAAAAACTTGCCAGCGAAGCAGAGAACGAAGTTCTATAAGAGTTTGATCAAAAAGGGGCTTTTTAAAACAGTTGATTTTGTGTTACAAGATGATTCGTTGGGAGTTAGGGTTCAAGGTACCGAACTTATTGTCTCGATCATTGAACATGATGCGTTGTTAATCAATGGAATAGCTGAAGATGATGATACAAATGATGAACAATCGAAAGACGATTGGAAAGATGAATTAGAAGATTCTTTCAGTGGTGATCAATATGAAAGAGATGATATCCTAAGGGGTGGTCGCATCATCACGCTGTCGGACGATATGACACTGTTACACATTCTAACGAAATTTCTTCTTGAGGATAATGAACCAGGTTTACGTATTCAGGCCTATGAAGCGCTCAAGTCTCTTCTGGATCCGAGTAATACGAGCTCACCCTGTTTCCTTGCTGATGAAGAAACGACGAAGAATTTGAACACAGCTGCATACTTCAAAGCGTTTTATGAACAAGTGTCACCAAAGCTATTTGCACCATTGATAAGAGCCTGTGATCAAGATATCGACACGAGGGGGAAAGAGGACATGTTTATGTACTTGTTTGATCTTGTCAATTTCTGTTCAAATGACAAACGGGTTTCAAGGTCGTTCTTCATGGAGAATCATATCCTCAAGGGTATAGCACACTTAATCAAACCGCAACGCAAATTGCAACTAAGACTTGCTGCAATAAGATCTATCAAGTATATTGTGCTGTTGAACGACGATTACTATATGAGGTATATCATCTCTAATGACTTATTTCATGAGATTTTTAACTTGTTCCAAGAATTGAAGGGTGTTCCAGACATGACCTATTCTACGATATTGGATCTTTTGGAGATCATCTTGATGGGGATTGAGAAAGGTGATAATCGTAAAAATTTCAAGTTGCTGGCCAACTACGTTGTCAAAACATATAGATCTGTGTTGGAAGGGATTAAAGATGTTGAATCGGGTAAAGATTTGATCAAATTTGTTGATAAGATTGATGAAGAGGAGAAGAAGCAAGAGGAGGAGAATGACTATGACGATATGGTTACGAGACAAGAGATCATGACAGAGCCTTTGGAAGAAGAGGATTCTATCATTCAAGACGACGTCTTTAAAGAGAATAATTGTAACAGAATCACAATTGAGAAGAGGCTGAGGGATGAAGAACCAGAACATGTCAATAAGTTTGAATCTGTGACGAAGAAGAAATCCACCCTGAAAGAGAGATTCACGAGTGCTGGTAAAAAGATCGCATCTAAATTTGGTCAATCGAAATGAATGAATGTACTGTAATGTTGTCTTACATATTTGTCTGTATGTTAAAACTCACCGCTGGGTATTTCGTTACCTCAGGAGTAACCAAACTATCCACACCAAAGCTCTTCAATACGCCTCTGATGATTCCACATGGTATCCACAGATACGGCTTAGACTTCTTCATGGTGTCCTCCTGGTCAATTGGTGAATCAAACCTCTGGAACATCTTGAATCCATTGTCAATCAAAACAAACGTACCACGATGGTTCGTACGTAGATTATCCATCTGTTTCTGATATATCACCTTCCACACATCACGACAGATGAACTTCATTATGCTTAACAACTCCAAATTCTTGAGGATCTCGTTCTGCGAATCTTTGTAGATCAGCACTTCAGAAAGCCTTAGACCTACGCTATATCCGTATTGTTCAATCTTATGGTTCACATCCTCACTATTTAGTAGTTCAGACTCAAATATAGTGACATCCCCTGTGTCTTCGTCTTTTATTTGGATCTGTGGAATGAGTGATTCTATGACTTGTTCTTGTATCTGCTTGGAATCCCTTGTTGAGCGGATGGCGAGTGGCACTAATTCATTTAGGAGCAAGTCCAGACATGAGGCATTGACCTCTGATGTGATCTCAGCCATTGTATATCTATCTTTGAGATAGAAATTCGTCCGAATTGATGTCGAAGTGTTGATGTTGTTCCCAGCCTTAGCCGGACTATCCACAAAGGAAACATCCAAACACCACTGATACCTCAACTCCAAGAGTGCTTTCATTGTCTAGTGGGCCCTGCTGCAATGCACTGAGCTTCAAGTGCAACTTGTAAAGGAATCTTAATGCGAGGTGTATCATAAGGATTAAAGCTAGTACGTAAAGTTTACATGAAAAGTCCAATAATGAGAAATCAGGCACGGTAGAGAAGTTGGAATTTCGTTTCAACCTTTTGCGATTTCTTTTTTGCTGGTTGCTTGCGATGGCTCTGATCGTTTCACAATTCTCTTTTTGGTCCACGGACCACAGTTCAAGGAACCACAGGTGTCGACCTGCTAACCGTTTCAGGATGACGGTACTGAGTGCCCAGGAACCATCCGTCTCGGGTCTTTGGCGATGTCGGGTTGTCCTGTCGAGCTCCAGATCATGAGCGATGGCGCAGCTGAGCTTCTAATGTTTCAAGGTCGAAGTGCTGCGCTTCTAGGTACTATCGCGGATGGACACCGGAATTTTGTAAGCGTCGAGAAAGAAGCCGAGTTCATGGGTAGGTGGAAGTACATGAATGAGGTGAACGAGTGTATGGCCAGTTACAATTTGATCATGGTTGTTTCCTGGTAGGCGACCTGGCTATTTGCTAGCACATTTCTAGTAGTTTTCTATCACCACACTTCTATAGTGGTTAAAGGTCAAAGTTCAATGGCTACAGGTATATAAAACAACCAGACATGTAATAGGTAATAGATCGAACTGAGTTCCTTCAGAATCCAAAAAATCCCCAAAAGCAATAACTGCACCCAAACCTCCACTTACCACAACGTACTTCTTTTAAGTTGCACGGAGTACCCCATCTCATCCAATAAATCATTATTTCGACTCTTCTCCTGGTCAAGAAGGAACATCCACAATTCTTGAAAGAAAAAACCTCTAGCTTAGGATAACGTCGAAGAGTAGGAATGATAGAATCTATCCTGAATTGTCTCCAAGCTACTATCTCGAGGTTCTCAAGATTCCCGGCCTTGATCAGCGGAACCCGTTCAGGACAAAAACCCACGTAAACAACCAGTTCCTTCAAGGAGGGAAACACCCTTTCCACATCAGTTGCCGTTTGATTGCATTGCAAACAAAGCTTTGTTAATCTATGAAGATTAATCTTGTGCAAAGGTTCAAAGAAGTGGATCAATTTAAGCTCCCTGATATCTCGAAGAAATATGAAATCTTTTTCTTCGTATTCTCTGACATTTTCTGGACTAGAAACAATTCCAAAGCTTGACCATTCGACCGTGTGCAACAGGGGTGCATTTAGATCGATACGTGGTGGTGATTCCTCTCGAAAGCTGATGCTTAACTCATTCAAATTAGGCGCGCTCAGTCCATTAATGTTCAGGGAAAAGTCACCTGAAGCAGAGCAAAAATTAGCACACTTTCCAGTGAACTTCACATTTGCAACATCCAAGCCTCCAGCGCATGCGAATTCTTGAGTTTTTATTGTTCTATTTTCCAACTTCAATACAGCACCTGATTAGGGATGTAATCGAATAAGGGTCAAGCTTATTCGACATCCGGTTCGAATAATTCGTCGAATAATTACGGTTTTCACAGTTCATTGCTGTAGTAGAGGAAATTGAGAACTATGAACTAGTTAAATACCACCCCTAGTATTACATAAAGAATATGGATCCTAGGAATATCAAATT